>JAWWEN010053654.1:0-39891 GCA_035582955.1 Sycophila texana | reverse complement strand
ATAAGTGTCGATTATTTTTTGATATTCTAACTGACACAGTTCATGAAATTTGATTTTTTTTTTTGTTCTTCCCAATTTGACCATTTCTAGTCCGGAAAGATAAATTAAAAAAAAAATAAATAATATTTTAATGGCATCATTTTTTGGAGCAGTGAAAATTTAATTGAAAATGTCTTGATAATTGAATAAATACTTGTTTTTCGCTGAATACAATTAAATTAATAGATCGAATTTTTTTAGAAGTAAATATCTTAAACTTTAACTAAGAATCGGCTTACCTACGACGTTATTAAAATTAATGTGCGAAATATATTAATATAATATTTTCGTAGATCAGGCCGTTTCAATCTCTTTTATTATATAAAGTAATCAAGCTCCGAACGATCGAGTCGCAACAAACGAATTTTGCACTCTATTATATACATTTATAATATTCTGTTATTTAATTCATAAGGAAGAAAATTCTTTTTCCAATGGATAACCTATTATTAGCAATATTCAAATATTTTTTTAAGTAATAATAAAAAAATATTTTTGCGTGAGTTTTATATTGCTTTTAATAGCAGATTATTGAACGTCGGGTCTTTCACAAAATATAAAGGATTATTAAAATCATAATTTTTTAAAGAATTCAATGGTGCAACTGTGATATTATTTATAATGAATCTTAAGTAAGGTATAAATGAATTAAACCGTCTAGGCAATATAATCTTTAATTAACTTTGTAATCAAGTGAATGGTCAAACTTTACGAGGATTCTTTTAGACCTTAGACAGTTCTCGTTTAATTAAATTTTGAAAAATTCTCGTTTCTATAATATATCAATAAATATTTTTTATCCAATGAACACACTAAAATCTTCAGTATTTATCATAAATTTTACGTCGGAATTTTCATTTAATAATATAAAAATTTGCTGTCATTATTATTATTATTGTACTTTAATGAACATTTGGCGAATATCAATACTCAAAACTGAAAAATTACTGCAATTAAAACTGACATTAAAAATTAGTATTTATCAAATTCTTCATTTTGTACGGTCATTATTTCAATATAGATGCGGGTATCATGTTTAAGTTTTGCAATGAGTTTTAATTTAACCGGTTGTTCAACTAAAAGTTGACAAAAGTAACGTTTTATATGTATATAAATCGAAGTTTTTAATCGTTTTATTCATAGATATTCGTATAAACTCGACTGAATTATTTGAAATTACCATATATTTAATACAATTTTTATTCTGTTTAAAAAACTGCGCTGTTTCATACTACCGTCGGAAATTAAATTTCAAATGAGACTAAGTGGAGAGAATTTTAATTAAAAAAAAAGCTCCGAATTTTGAACAATTTTATCTTACTCCATCTGCGCATGAAAAGAAAAAATTATTTTTGAAGGGCGTTTTCACCGGTGAACGTTTAGAAATATAGCAATAAAACTATAAATAAGGTAAAAGCTGACTTCTTTTACAAACTTTATTTCTAAATTGCAGCTACTTGAATCGTATGGAAATTTAATTTTATTTCAAAGCACTAAAACGAATTTTCTCGGTCACGTAAAATTTTACTTCGAAAAAAAAAATTCCATCCCGAAATAAAGTATAAAATATGTTCCATCAGGGTAATGAAATTGTCCAGTGACTAACTACCAATTTCGCAAGGCGACCATTCGAAACTCATCCACGCTGATGCGCATAGCGCCGCAAATCGGACTGATTGTAGCGCGGCTCCTTCAGATAGCTTATCCTGCTCAGTGTCGCGCCCACCCCCGCAAAAAGCCACCGTGGAAAAATGCAAGCCTCACCCAGGCACTTGGCTCTTTTCATCTGGGCGCGAAAAATCAGTTCGATTTCGTGGCGCGGGCTTGCAATCTCCATACAAAACATACACACACACGCAGTCACCCACTCACCTGCACGCATGCATGGATGCACTTGCGCGCGCGGGTGTTGCGTACACACTTACACACTTACACATAAACATACCTGCGCTCTTATTCAAACGTCTACACACGCATTCATGCATCTACACATATATTCATACATCTAGACACATATTAATGCATCTACAAGCACGTTCGTACATCTGCACACACATTCATACATCTGCACACATTCGCAGACACGCGCACAAAGAAATGAAGAGAAGCCCCGGCGAATATAAGTGGCCCGGGGCGTTTTCTCAGTGTTCCCTCCCGCTCATAGCCCCGGCGTCACTCGAGCGCGAAGTGGCGTGGCGTGCGGAGCGACACTCGCGCGGGAGGAGGGTGATGGGAGGGGAAGGAGGTGAGCAGCTTCCACCCCCTCCGTTCCGGCTGCCGTCGCATGGACTCGCCTGCACATGCACATTTTATCGACCCCAGAGCCAGGCCAGCAGCAGCCACCGCCGTCTGCACGCGGCGACGTAGCTCCCTCCCTCTCGTCCGGTGCCTTCCTCTCTCCTCATTTCTCTCTTTTTCTCTCTCTCTTTTTCTCTCTCGCACTGTAGCCTCGATGCAGCTCTGGTAGCGCGCGCATGGGCGCGCGAGAAGCGGGCTTAGGTTAGAATCTACGGCGACGTCGACGGGAGCATCGCGCGCGCTACGGCGCTCCCTGCTCCTTGGCTTATTTTTTTGTGGTGGTCGCGCGCGGCTGCCGGGCCATCAGTCCGCGACTCGAGTCTTATCGCGGCAGATCGCGGCCCGCGCGGAGGAGGAGAGAGCGAGATCAGCCACAGCCACTGAAGTTCGTGGAGATAAACGGCGGCGGAGTGTCAGTGTCGGAGCCGCCGCGCGAGTGATTTATCAGCATCCCGCGCGGCGCGCCGCGGCGGTTAAGGTCGCCGAGATGCTGCTGCTGCTGCTTCGTCATTGAAGAGTGACTAAGGCGCTTTCAACCAGGCTATCGCTCGCCGCATGGTAGCCCCATCCCTTCACGCGGCAATTGACACTCGGAATCGGCGGACGAACTTGCGGCCGAGCGAATAAAAGGGTAAAGACTCTCGTAACCAAGTAAAGCCACCACCAAGGACGATACCTTTATTGTTTCTTGGCGAATTTTTTTTTTTTCTTTTTCATTTGTTCGTTTCGGCTTATTTTGCCGCGCGGTTCCGTCGGATCAGCGCGCGTTGTAATGCGTTCTTTAGCCTTTGGTGCGAGAAAGAGAGAAAGGGATGGTAATGGTGCGGTGATTCCAAGGACACTGGTCGAGAAAAATTTTGTTACGTACGTGTGTTTGTACACTGTATCCTCCCTCGAGACACCTCTTACTCTTTTGTTTTGCTTATTTTGTTCCTTTTCTTCTTTTACTGTGATTCATCCATTTTTTTCTCCCTTTTTTCGACGGTTTTTTTTTTTCTCACTCGGTGCTTTCAAGTACACGCCGGGTGGAGCGATCTCTTTTTTTCTCCCAGTCGCGAGGAGTCCCGCGCGGCACACACGCACAGCATCGCGTCCTTTTTTTCCCGCGTGCGCACATTATGCACGCAGCACCGAAGATGCTCGCCCCTGCAGCGAAAGAGAGGCGAACCGCCAAAGCTTTGTATTACGGGGGAAAAGAGAAAGCCACGTGCGAGCCGCATTGTCCGCCCGCATAACCAACGTACAATTCGCTAGTCTCTTTTTTTCCCTGCTTTAATTTTTCCGTATTTTTCTGTCTCTTATGTCTCTCTCTCTCTCTCTCTCTCTCTCTCTCTCTCTCTCTCTCTCTCTCTCTCTCTCTCGTTAAGGCGCTCTGCAACCTCTTTATTGCGAGGCTCGAGTGCAGTGCACGCGGTCGGAGTGCAGCGCCTCGTATCGCTCGGATATACAATACGGAGCGCGCTGCTTTGCGTTTGCCACGCGCGCGCACTACGCTGCACGTGTGCATTTGTTAACGTTTATTTGCCTTTTTTTTAGTTTCGAACGCGAGAAGACCACGCCTCCCGCCTATACTGTCGCGCATCCAGTTCGCGCAACACGAGGGAAGTCTTTGACGATGCTCGCTTCGATATACATTCGAGAAAAATGCTTCGCTCTATATTCATGCTTTGAAACACGGACTTATTTATTTATTTATTTATTTTTTGTTATTTTGATGCGCGAAAATTCGCGGGACGCTGGTAAATTTTTCTCGTAAAAATTAACGGTGAATCTCGCGTTGTTAACGGGACGGTTTGAGATAGAGGAAATGACTGCAAATTTTACGTTAATCTGGGACGGTTGGCCGCAATTGAAAATTTCAAAAGTAAAGCTCCGTAATTTTTGTTGAAAAAGCTCCAGTATTTTCATGAAAACAGCTTCGTACTTTTTACGGTAAAAATCAATTCTAATCTTTATCTGAAAAGCTTTACAATCAAAAAGAAAAATTAATTTTTCCAAAATGTTCCTTATCATTATTTCTCTATGGCCAATCGTCCTGTTGTTTTTGTGTAAATTTATTTATATTTAGTCAAAATTCGTTGCAATAATCATCTTTATCATGAGTTTAATATATTATATTTGCAGTGAACTAACTGAGGAGATTCTCCGTAATTTAAAAAGAAAAGATAATCTCAGTGTTATCGGGAAAGCTTACTGGATGCTCGATAGGGAAACCCGATTTCCGTAGGAGTTACTTAAATCCGGATTCTGCTGTTCATACTTGGCGGGGCAAGTGCGTCTGCGCGGTTTGCGTTCGCGCCTTTTTTACCTCGAGGTAGTAGTCCCTGCACAGAGTCCCGGAGTTCGTGGGCGTGTCAGGGGAGCTTTTTAGCTCATTCGCACATCTTTGACTCAATTTTCAACCCACTTGAATATCAATATTTTAATTAACCGGCAAGTGTTTTAAATCGAAATTGTATAGAAGCTACGCAAGAGTAAGCTTAAGTACAGTTTATTGTTATTACAAGACTGGCACATTAGGTATACACTTTAATGCAAATTATATTCTCGGAGAAGTTTGATAATTCGATCCTCTTGCATATACACTGCGATTGTTCGTGTTTTATTAATGTTAAAGATCGTATAATTTTTTAAATTTGCAACATACACCACTTTTCACTTATAGTTAAGAGGATATTCATTATTGTAGTCTATTAAGGTCTAGATTTAATTATATACTTAATATTGCAAATATTAAAAGAGAGTATATTTTAATTTATGAAAAGTAGTATGCTTGTTATAGTTTATTTATTATTATCGGTATATTTGCAGTTAAAATATCTCAAATAAGAAATCGATATTAACTTTGGCATGTGCAGGGAACTACCTTGGTATGTAAAAGTATCTTAACGATTCGAGCTTGTTTATGCAAAAAATATTTGGGCGTTGAGAATTTCTCGAGTTTCTTCGGGTTATGCGAGAGTTAAAAATATTTTATTAAATTTTAAGCTTATAATTTTTTTGTAAAAATTAATTTTTGCATGTCTTGTAGAATAAGTAGTTATTTAAATCTATTATCTACTTATGAAGATCGTCTTTCTGCAGTAATTTTTAATGATTCATTATGTGCATTTTTGTTTTATAAATACTTTCATTTTCATAAATAATATTGGTTATTAAAATAATGGTTTACAAAGTGAATGATAAAAATGACCTTTTACACATATTCTATGTGGTTAAAAATAAGAATTATATTGTGGAGTAGAATTTTTATAATACGAATTTTTCGTCGACCTGAAGATCTCAAAGTTCAATGAACTTTTTCATCATATTTACCTCACCGAAGATTTAATAAAATGCCTACATATAAATAATAAATTAATTACCATTAAAAGGAAAACTTGGAGTTTCTTCCTACTTTTGATTTTTCTATAGTTGTTTTTTCTATAGTAGTTCTTGCAATGTTTGCGCCTTCTATCTCTGTCCTGTGTACTTTAGTGTAATCTTCAAGTGCGCTTGTCATAATTGATTACTATGCTTATTAAGTAGATAGATAGTATGCATCTAAAATTTCATTTGATTAAAAAAACCTTTTTGTTGCCGAAAAAATTTATCTTTTTTTTTAATTTTTTCCGTCATTCTTAAAATTCACGACTCAAAAATAATTAAAAAAAAATGTAATTACATTCCCTCAACACAAAGAACAAATGTACAACAAATAACAAAATTTATTAATAAAATCATTCCATCAGAGAAAAATTGGCTAGTCTCTTCATTCTTTAACACTAATCTACTTATTTGAAGAGAGATTTAATTTTTAAGTTCTTAGTTTTACTTAGCTTTAAGTATTTTCTAAATGTAGTTTACCTATCGTCTCCGTGTACTACTCGCACTAAAAGAATTTTTAAGTTTGTATTTCGTGCACGTGTACGTGCGACTAACTGTACTTCAGTCATTCTTTCCGTGGTGTGAGTAGCGCATAGGACGAAGCAAGCAACAACATTTTTAAACCAATATCATCTAAATTGGACCTACAAATAATAAGTTTTTGCTGCAGTTTACAATTTTTATTAATTCACCAATAATTGAGTCTTAAAACTTAATTGAAATTCAATGTACATTGCATTATTCATTTTGTTATACATTTTGCTTTCATACAATTAAAATAGTATTATTGAGTACATTGGAAGAGTAATCAATTATGCAATCCTCGTTTTTCAAACCATCCCTATTAAAGAAACATTTACTTTTTTTAGGTCTTTTGTTAATGCCATTTATTTCTTCTGCAAATTTCGAGGTCCAATTTGATTTTGTGCAATAAATTAGCGCCATTACTGGATCCAACCATAAAAGATAATTGCATTTCTTTATATAGGGTTCTTCAAAAGTCATTTACCACTTACCTTTTAACTTTAAATTTACGCAGTAATTAATCACCTTTTGTTCATTTGCACAATTAAAGAATCAATGCTGATGTATAATCCACCAAAATAAAACACAAAATACATGGCACTTGTTTTAAATTAATAATTCTCAAAAATCGGTACTATAAACTTGAGTTTATTCGTTTATTAAATAATTTTTATTTTTATGGATTATTTCATCAGTGTTAGTCGTTAATACTTTATTCCAAAAAAAACTCAGTAGTAAGCAAAATTGAAACCTTTATTGTTTCTTCATGCTATTCTAATTACACCAATAATTATGAACTGGGTGTATAAATGAGCCTTTTCGCGAGTAGTATCACTTGGAATTCCATTATGGAAAGTCCTATAATTGCAGCTGTCGATGCCACGTAGTTTAAAGATGTACTTTACTCTTAACAACTACCGGATTACTAGGATTAACGCTGTTTTTTTAACGAGGGGTTGTCGCTTTAATTTTTTTCATTAATCCCCCGTCGAGTGACTAATTTTATTTATTCATTAGAGAACGTAGAAACTTTTCTATCCTCTGTAAAAATAATCGTAAAATTTTAATAAAACAATTATTTAAAAAATAATCCTCATTAAAGTGAAGAAACTTATTATGAGTCATGTAGGCTACGGATTTCACAATACAATTTTTAACATTGGGAATACACTTGAGATGCGAACAGAAAATAATGACAATTTTCTCACGAGTTAATGCCTCCTGACCTTCTCAAAATATGTACATAGTAAATTTTCTCGCGTTATTTTTCTCAGAACAATAAAAGGAAAGCTCTCGTAGCGAGTTAAGATTATAGTACATCTAGACAATGAAGCACTGGAAGACTCATAGAAGTACACTAAATGGCACTCTTATAATCTCAAAAGTAGAAAGAACCTCCCTTGAGCATCTGGAGCAAAGAATATGAAGGGAGCGTTCGCAAATTGCAAGAAATCTGATTAATAAAGTAGTACCCTTATTTTAAATGCATTCAATTAGGGTAACCCCATGTATTTGTAAGTGTCACTGTAAAATATTGGTGTCATAAGATCAATGCAGTGAAGCAATAAAGTTGTAATACGAACCTCGATAACGACTTCATTGATCCACTTTGTTAGATAGTATTTTTTCCTTATGCTGGTGTGAATTTAAACAGCTTTAAAACAAGTATATTTTGATCGACGCATCGCATATTTTTAAGAGCAGTTTTAATTCTGAAATATTACGCTGCAGGGAATCGTTTATTTTTCTCGTATCGATGAAATGATCTTCCGGATATATTTTTTCCCCAATGGAACATGAAATGGTCGTAAAATTCAGAACAAGAAGAAAACTAAACGATTTCAAGCAAAGCAATGTAGTACTTATTTGCAAAAGAGCTTATCGCCGTACCTATAAATTCATCGCTACACCTTTTTTACAGTGACGTTACAACATTTTACAGCCTAGAATCCCAAAAGAGTGAGAAAAAGCATTAAGTGAACTCCATCTCCGTACCCTCTATTTACCCTTTCATTACGGTGAATAATTCTCAACCAGGCGCAGCCACCAGCATGAAAGTGAGAAAAGCCCGAACAATCAAAGCCCTCCCGAATCCCTGCGTAACCCACAGTCAGCCTGCCGGTCCAGTAGCGCTCTCTTCACAATCTACATACTCCCGAGCTCAAGCAACAGGTAGCCCGACTCTGCGACCCTATCGAACAGAAAAGGACAGTAAAACGCAGATTAACAAAAAAGAATCGTGTGTGCAAGGAAGCGAAGGACAGAAAAGAAACGAAATGAAAATCAAAGAAATAAAAAATGACGCCATGCGAGTGGACGTCGGCGTCGACGCATCCCCGAAGATTGTCCGAATCGGCGGTGCGCCGCCGACGCTGCAAGTTCATCCGGGAGTGGTTGGCGCAGCGTCATTTCGCGTCCGGTCCGCGGCGACGAGCACAAGGCCCAGTGTCTGCTCGGCGAGAAGTCCTTCTCGGTGGCCCACGGCGGCCTCCAGGATGTGCGCGCCCACTGGAAGGGCAAGATCGAGGCACGCCGGTCTCCAGGCGGCGGCTGCGGCCGAACAGCGGGTCTTTAGGACCTCATTAGGATGCGGCCGAGAAGATCACCGGACGAGCCGTCCGGGGATGTGGCTCTCGCTCCCGTGATGACCCTTCCGCCTCTCGTCTACAGCAGGTAATTGATGCGAGTCGATGACCCTTTGGCAGGCTATAAAGACTCAAAACCTTGACGGTGAATGTTTTGAAGGGTACTTTTAGGGGGTGTGATGTTTTTTTTTTTTTTGGAAGATATTAAAAGTGGAAATTTTGAGATCCTCTCTTAAAAAAAGGATGGCAGGGTGTTGTGAAGTATTTTAGAACGCGATTTGATTTGCGCATGGGCATAGCATGTTAAATGGCGCTGAATTTAAAAAAAAACTAAGCTCAAAACTTTTAAATACGATTTTAAAAAATGGACGCGGGAAGCGCGTTGGATTTTGCTAGTTGCGTAAAAAATATTGATGTCATGAAGAAGCTAATTTGATTTATAAGCGCCTGAAGAATCGAAGGCACTTCTAAGCAAATCTAAATTTGTTTATAAATCTGCGCGTACGTATTATTATAATACGCACGCGCAGATTTATAACGTTATAACGTATAATTAATAATAAGTATAACATTCATGATATATTCAAATTTTTTAATGGAATCTGAATAGTTTCAAATTTGTCGCCCACGTATTTCTGTTTCTTAAAAAAGACATCGTCTGATCGCATTCTTATTATTGCAACCCACATTAAGCTTTTCATAAACATTGAAATGTAACTTTCTATGATTGTCTTACGAAGAATATGTTTATCATGTTTACGTAATGATTTGCGAAAATCTTTTTCGTAGATCTATCGATAAGATCGTTATTCTTAACTATTTTTTTTTTTTCTACAAATTTTGATTGCAATATCGTCCATTTATTGCTATAAATAAGTAAGTATTTACTTATTTAAGTGAAATTTCACTTACTTAGTTTTAGAGGTACACGATTGCTAGGATACTATTTAGTTTTTAGAAAAAAGCTTAATTTTTGTCAAATGAAAAGGCTGTCTTTGATGTCCCTTCTGTAACTACTGAATAATGCAGTAGAAACAGATGGGTACGAAAAGACGCCGATCTCAAATAAATGTTTTTAATACCGTCAAATAAGCAGGTTAAAGAGACTTTTAAATTGAATGCTTTCCATGTATCTTAAGGATAGCATAAACTTCATAATACATCTTTTTGCGAAAAATTTTTCTTTTATCCGAATGCGCCATAATTATTCTCCTTTTTAATGCAATAGGACTAACTAAATCACTATCTTACCTCAATAAAAAATGTTATATGTAAAATAATTTGTAATTATAAAACATTTTTAATGAGCATCATAATAGTTATATATTTTACATTTGTATGAACAATTTTAAATTAAGGAGGTAAGCATAAACTGAACTACTTTATTGCTTTTACTGCCGCTTGCTTTGCTAAAAAGAAATGGATACTTTTTTCTTTTATTCCACCGCTGAAAATAATGTTATCCAGTAATATACGATGCCCTATACCAACACAGGCAAGCGAGAAAAATAGTGTGAATTTACCCGCTCCCTATCATTTTTGCACCTGCGCACCAAGCCTCTAAATTACTTATTATATTGTGTGTTTACAAAAAAACTAAAGAAGCGAAACTTACGCAAGCGGGAAGGTGGTGCCTGTGATAATTATTACACTATTAAGGCCCAGTTACTACCACCGCAGAGATTCGCTGTTATTGAAATTGCGAGCTTATTTTTGCGGCGCAAAGTAATGTGACGTATAGTAATGGGATATTAATATTTAGTGTGGCGAAAAACCGTATAAGTCCCGTAAAAAGTCTCAATGAGGGAGTCAATTTGCATGTTCTATATTGTTGTTCTATGTTTATTATTATAAATAAATAATAGAAGCCTAACGATCTGCTTAGCGATCACTAAGTTTTATTATATGACATTTTAAGTTGGCAAAAAACTGCATTTTTTTTCATTCATTGTTCTCAACTGCATTATAAGATTTTTTTTTGATTAGCGAAAGGAAAATAAGAGTCGACGGAAATAAAAAATTGAGTGAGTGGAATGAGAATCTTTCTCGAGACTTTTCATCGAAGGTAAGCTTGACCTGAACTGTGTACATATACGTATTCGTGAAAAATTTGTTCTTTGCCTTTATCTGGCCTTCGTTTCTTTTTTAGTAAAGTAGGATTGGCTCTTCATATTTTTTCCAACATAAGTAGCTAATTTTCTTTCGCTCCAGTAAATAATTTAGCAAAAATTCTTAAAATGCATTTCTCTTAGCTTTAATAAATCGTTTTAAATAATCGTTTTAATTCAAAGAAAAATCATTTTTAAATAAATTGCAGCGATTTCTTATGCTATCAGTAGCGAAGTAAATCTTCGTTTAATTTAAATCGTAAATTCCTTTCAAGTAAAGCAAATAATCCGATTTTAAAAAATTGTGACCCTTTTAAAAGAAAAATTTAGCCATCTTTAATGTTGGATTATACTTATTATACTAATATAATATACTTTTAAAATAACATTGCGAAAAATTAGTTATTAGTTATCATCAGGCGACGAGATTCGTAGTACTTCAAAACTTTTTAAATTAAATAATATAATAATTAAAAAAATATTTAATTCAAAAACACCTAAGCCATCTGAAAGCGTAGTTAACTGAGATTTTATCAGAACGATTCTTCGAGAACATCTTTGCAATTGCATCATGGAATGTTCCATCCTCTATTGTTTGCTCGTTTTTTTCACCTTTCATGCTAGTGCCCCTCGAAAAATGTTTCTCGTGCAAATAGACGTTTTGTGGTCTTTGTCGACACTGGCTCTTTCCTCCGTTCAACCGTCGTTAAAGTCACATGCAAAATTTACATCTGCACTCTACTCAGCCGAGTACTTAAGCGCTTTAAAGGTGCATTTAAACCATTGTGTGCGACAAAATAATTTTTTTCTCAAATTGGCAGGGGAATAGAATAAGGAGTTTCTATAACTTATTTTGCCAGTAAAGTCGTCATTGCAAAATTATTATTTTCATTCGTTTTAAAAAGCACAATGGAACCGTTATTGGTCTACAATAAATTACTGTTACATAAATCAAAAGGAATTTCGAGATCCTTTATTTTGTATAAGTATGACGCACAGAAGCAATAAATTCATATTTAACCTATAAATTAATATAGACCTTCGAAATTTTCACGCAAACATTACTGAACTGTTTTATTAATGGCATTAATAAATTTTAACAATATTTCATATTTACAAAACCAACGAACTTTTATTCGTCATAAACATTTTCGTTTTATTTTTTGTATCTTATGAGATTCGATTTTAATTTATTTATTTAGACGGGTCAAATCATAAATTTTGAGTAACATTTTTTTAATAAAGTAATATTGCATATTCATACCACTTAAAAATACAGTGTTGCTAAATAACTTAATAATGTTTAGCGATTTTCCGGAAATCCTATAAAGACGGGGTGTATAACCAAAATCACTACTAATTACTGCAATAGCATATTAGCCCATTTAACCTCTTAAAATGCTTATCCAATATTATGTCGTTAACACTTTTCTTTTACATAAAAAAATGCCGACTCTCCCTTTATAAACATTAATATTTATCGTACGGTAGGATTACAAATTAGTTGTCAATTTAAAGTAATTTTTATTTCTCAGAAAATATAAATGGATTTGAATACATGAAATTGTAAACACGCATAGAATATTTGCTCGAATACAGAAAAAAAAGGAAGCCGTCGTTTCGGCCCCATTTGCATAATCGAACATTTATTCAGATTTTTCAAAACTACCATCTTAGAAACTGAATTTTCCTTATCTATACAAAACGTAATACACATTCGACGATGTTAATAAATAGAAGTAATAATCTCAATAAGTTCGACATTCCATTGACTTGCAAAGTAAAATATATTCAAGCCGTCGGTACACGCCCACTAGTCTCCTCCTTTTTCTTCTCTCTCCTTTCCTCGTACGCCAGGGCATTGCAATTTCATTCGGTGCAATCGGCGAGGTTATAGCAATAGTATCTTGGCAGCGCACGACGCTTAGCCTCGGTTTGTTCCGCGACAGAGTTGAGCGAGAGGAATGTCCGGGCGAAGATGCGCTTGTGCGGCCGCACGTTTTCCTCGGTTCGCCCGCGGGGTGGGCAAGAGAATTTACCGGGGGAGGGCATAAAACTGCCAAGATTGTCGGGAGGAAAGCTCGCTATAAGGAGGATCTTAAATATCGAGCGTCGAAGCGGCGCCGAGCAAACTTACCCCCGAGCGCCCAGAATTTCCCTCTCCCTCTATCCTTCTGCCTCTCTCTCTCTCTCTCTCTCTCTCTCTCTCTCTCTCTCTCTCTCTCTCTCTCTCCTCTCCGTCATCGAGGAGAGCGCGAGCGCATGAGGCATTTGAATTTTCTTGCTTCGCGCGGCCGACTCCGTTGAGCCTCTTACCATCAGAAGCACGCTTTCCCCCCCGCGAGGGATCGAATGGCTTTTTACCGTTTTTCACAAAGTGCGTCTGTTTTATCGACTGTAGGAATCGGAGGATTTGAAATTCAAGTAGCGATCGAGCTAATGCAACTTTGATTTAAAATATTCTTAATCGACGTAGGATATACTGTTTGAGTTTTTGAGGACAGAGGACACTATAATTTCTGCGATGTATGCTTTATTTTTTTATTATGGTGGTATAGCTTAATTTTTATTTGGTATTGACATTTGTCAACAGTACTGGAAGATAAGATTTTTTCACCAACCGAAAAATTCTCAGTGTAACAACATGTTTATTCATTTAAATACATTTCTAAATTTTTATATTTTTACATTCGTAGTATCAGACTATTTTCATTTTTTTTTCTTTTTTATCTGCGTCATTTACTGCTTTAGTTTGACACTAACAAACGAGTTCTACTGTTTGTTTAAATAAATGATTTTGTAAGAAAATTAAATAAATTGTATTGAATTCAATGTAAACAATTTCCTCATAATATTTTTAAAGTTGTACATGAAACGATTGTTACATAATACAGTTAAGGTATTTTCAATTTATTAGTTGCTTTAACATAACGATATTTTCCAGGTAACGTTATAGCTGCTTATAAGTTATTTAATATCTTGAGTTATAGTTCCAGAAAATAACAATTTAAACAAAGAAAATCGGATTTATTCCTCACAACTCTGAGAAGGAAGAGCTCAAATTTAATGAATTTTTTTCATGACTACATTGTGATACTTAATTCATTTAAATTAACAAACGAGCGTTAAGGTGGTTAGTACAACAATTTGAATCAATATTCCTAATTTGCAGTAAATGCTAACACAGCAAAGCAGAGAAGCAAATTTAAATACGCATTAAGAGTCTTCATGACAATATGCGTAGTATTAACATTCATTGACCGTCCCGTACGTAAAACAATCGACAGTCAATGACCAGACCGCTTGCGAACCCCATTCCCCCTGCCTCCTCCCCCTCGCAAAAAAACACTCCCACCGACCACACACAGCCGCTGACGGCGCGCCGGCGTGACGCAAATGTGTATCGCCAGAGAGCGATGTAGCCGAGATTAGCCGAAGATCCCCGAGCATCGCTCCGGACAGCAAGGCACACATCCCCGCGCGCAGCTGAATACACATGCGCTTTACTTATATGTGCTGCACGAAAAAATAGCGGTTCGAGCGCTGACCAGAGCGAGCGAGAACGCATGGTTGCAGGGGCGGGGGGAGGGGGTACCGGCGCACGGAGGGGTAGGAAAAAAGCGCCCGCGTCGTCGTCCTCCCTCCCCTCCGTGCGCGGCGCTTCCCCTACCCCCCACCTCGCGATCCCTCCCTGACGCGTAGCGCCGCCACCCCTCGCGGCGGTCGGTTTCTCGCCTCGCTCCCCTCCACCGCGCTATTTGACTCCCCCCTCCGCTCCTCACCAGTCGCCTCTTGTTTACTCGCGCGCGCGCGTCGTCTCTGCGCTGTTTACGCTGGGGCTTTTACCTCCCCTCGCTCTCTCGATACTCCCACTCGCGCGCGTGTTTTTCTGCCCGCGTCGCTCGCACACTCATTCACTCGGGCTCGCCCCGTATATGTATCTCGCTCGCGCGCGGCGTTCCTTTCCCCCGCGCGGGTGCTCATCGTCTTCTTCGCTTTTTCTCCCGCTAGGCTGTGCCTATAATGCCCTCGAGAATCAAGACGCTGCGTTTTCTTCACGCTCGTCGCATCCGTTCTATATAACTCGCCCGTATATTTTATACACTTTGCGAATATCAAATTTAAAAAATAGTTGTCTTTGCGTCATTCTTATCGCATGCATCTTCATTATTAAGAAGTAGCGTTCATTAGCGTTCATTCATATTACTCGTGGATGAATAAACCCTTGTATACTACTACTACCCTTTAGTGTACACGGAACGAAAATCTAATGCGATGAGAGAGAATCGATGGGTATATATACACATAAATGCAGCGATGGAACGTGCACTCGCGAAAATCGCCATTTTGGTTTTCACGTGGTTGCGGGTAGCGCACGCCTCTCTGTTTTGCGACGCTGCGACGCCTCTGGAGTGCGCGCACACACCATAGCACACATGCGCGCTCGCGGGCAAGTGTATACACACCGCGTAACTATAGTGGTGGTACACTATAAAGCCGAGGGTGGGGGTCGTCGGGCGACGCTCGCGAAAGAGAGTATCTCTTCCGGCGCGACTGTGTGCGAGGAAACGCGCGCGTTTTTTGCGAACGACACGGACGGAGACGGGTCGAGGGCATGAAGAGAGGCGCGCGAGCGAGAGAGAGAACATCGCGCGCGCGCGCGCAGAGAGACGAGCGCGAGTAGCTAGTACCGGAGGAGGCCGCAGGCTCGCAGCTATACCCCGGGCGCTGGCTTCGCTCTGTTTTTCTCGCGACGCGCGAACGGCTTACGGCACACGTGAGAAGGAGCGACCGCGAGCGAGACGGACAGATACGGCGTTACGTGTTCCCGCGAGTTTTTCTTCCCGTCGTCGTCCTTGCACGCCCGGCCGGTGGCTCGCGAGGTTCGCGAGGCTCTCCTGCACTCGCCCCGGGCGCGAGGAGAGACGCTCCGGCAAAAGCGAGAGCGTGAGAGGGCCACGCAGTGTGTGCGCGGGTGACGAACGTCGCAGAGAAAAGAGAGAGAGAGAGAGAGGCGCCGACGAGCACCCGCTGACGCACTCGCCGGCTGTTTGTTGTGTTCCAGATGTACGCGGCGGAGCAGAACGGGAGCGACAGCCTCCGCCGACCGAAGAGCTGCAGCTAGCGGTGAGCCTCCCCCATGGAGATACGGGAGCGCGCCCGAGCGATTTGCGGATCGAGGTGGAGCTCGCCGGGAGCGCGCAGAAAAAAAAAATGAGAAACTGCATCGTAGCACCTTTGTGGGATATCGTCCGGATGTACTCTACGGGTATAAGTCCGATCTCTTGTGTACGTCGAGGAACGCCTGTTTCGGAGCACTCTGTTTACGTCGGCGCGAGCTTGGGCGCGTAAGCTCACTCGCAGGCCCGCAGTCGCGGGGAGCGACGACAAATAAAAATGCAAATGGCCTCGGCGCTGCATCGCGTGGTAGTAGTAGCTGTGGTGCGTGAAGCGCACGCAGCCGTTTGTTTTTAACAGTGGATTTTTTGCTTGATTTTTTTCTTTTTTATTTGAGGTTAGGTTAGGTCCGGGCTTGCTCCACTTTGATTTCGAGTCGTTCGCGCGCGCGGCTGTGTTTGGCTGCGTGTGGATTCCCACGCAGTGAGGGTTGCGTTTCCTGGAATCGCGTGTTAGAAGCAGCCTCTCGCTTTGATCCCTTTTGCGACGCGCTGGAATTGACCACGTGCACGGGGCATGCACCGAGCAGCCTCGGGCGATGAACGAAAAACTGATAATGAAATAATTAACAATTGCGCTCGATTTGCGCGTCATTGATTTACATTGAGGTGGCTCCAGAGAGCTGATCTATGCGGAGTACGCATGACGCAGGCGCCGAAATTAATTTCTTTTAGGTATACACTTTTAAGTGCTTTGAAAAAAGTATTTAATTATTGTAGCAATTATATGGGATCACTGTTTTCTGTAAGGCAAAGTAAATAAAAATGCACATAGAAAATAGTACATGCCCTAAATTGTCTGCGTTGTTAAACGCAAAAACAAGGCGTAAACAAGGGTTTTGAGACCTTAATTTTATTTTTTTATTTCGTCATAGTCTGTAACTTGCTTTTTTTTATCGAATTCTGAGAAGGAATTAATCATTATAATCGAACTGCAGTTCCATATAAGTCACGTGTTGAAAACATGTGCTTTTTTTTAAGCATAAGTATAGCTGACCTTGTTGCTATAAGTTGAAAATCTTATTTTCAAATAGTTCTCTTTTTTTTTATAAATATACGTCGAACACCACCTGAATTTTTTATGCGTTGCCACTGTCTTATGAGAATAACAAATATAGTTTGTCCTAAGTTCATTAATAACAAAGTTTTACGTATTTGACTGAGTTTCCTTTTTTTCTTACAAATAACATGAATTTTTAATTGCATATTACAATATGGCAATTAATTTTTTTCCTACTGTACGGATACTGCCACACGCTGGCCTATATAATCTGTGGGCGTCAAAGCGCGACTTAATTTTTTTAATAGTACAATTAATTTTTTTTTTTTTAATTTTGAAAGAGTTGAAGATAAGAACTTAAGTTTGCGGGTTTTAGAAAAATAAATTTCCTTCTAGCCTTGATTGTTTCACATTTTGAATATGGAATACATTTAAGTATAACAAATTATTGTACATTTAAGTAATACGGTCGTACAAAGTAAAAAAGTATTTGTTTGCAAAAATTTCACGTTAACTAAAGGTATAAACGAATGTCACTTAATTTATTATTCATCACTAGACTTTCTTCACCTTACTTATAGGTGCTGCGCGTATAAGAGTATTTTTAAAATGCATTTAGATTACATGTAAAGGGATTTAAACGTTCCATTGATTGACTATAAGCTCTCCTAGGTTTTCCACCTTTTTACTTTATCATTACTCTCAACATTTGATAAATAAAAAATTAGTTTGTTATAATGTCACAAAGTGTACGTTTATTAAATTTATTCACTCATATGTTTAAATCACACGTGCATTATTTAAAATTCATTGCATATGTATGCGCGTGTACAATTCACTATTGATACAATAGAGACACATTTTGACGCTTCATTCAACATCGAACTTCCGAAAAGAAAAATAATGATAAGTTTTTGCGCAAAAATTATTTAAAACAACGATGAGTTTGGAAACTTAAAAATGTTTGAATTTTCTGCACTCTAAACGTTTCCACGGCTCAGGTTAGTGATCGATCTTTGCCTCGCTCTATTTAAAGTCACTTAGGCGAACTTTGCTTTTGCGACTTTCGATTCTCTTGTTTGTCTTAGGTAACTTCGTAGGGTTTCACGAGTGTCGAAGAGACTTGTTCGTCCGTTGGTATTCTTTTTTTTTTTTTTTTTTTTTTTTTGCGAGGCTCTCCGTTCATTAACATTTTGAGAACATATTAACTAAGCTACTTTTTATCAGGTTAGTAAGTTACCCTTAAGTCGATAAATTTGACTTCTTCAATAAATAATACTCACTGAAATAAAAGGTTTTGCAGAGAATTCCAAAGTCCAAATCGCGTATTTTTGAAAGAACTTCAAGGACAACTAATATAAGAGATGACCTCACTAATACGCACATGAATCTCAGTCATTCAAATCACATTTTTTATTTTATCTCGTTTCACCGTGTATCAAAATTATTGACTTCATCTTCGCATGCAATACTTGATTCAGGAAAAACTGCTACAGCTGAAGCCATCTTAAAATTGTTATTAACAGAACTTACAGTAAATTTTGCTGATCTTACAATAAATTTTATTATAAGTCTAGCAAACTTTACTATACCTAATTTCAAATAAAATTTTTGATTTATCGAGTCACAAAAGAATTGTGTATAAAAAAAATTTATGTTGCTTAATCAATTTTTTTATCATCGTGGTAAAATAAAATTATATAATTTTTAAATTATAATTCTTTCCTTGTTAAAAAAAATTAATATGATTACCGCATTGGTTGACTTTATTTTATTTATAACCGATTGGACTTTCTATCGCTTATTTTAAAACAAGAGATGCACATATAAAAATTTAAATGAAGGAAGTGATATAAGTTTCTTCGTTCACTATCTACGATTAGTGTGTCGACAGGTCGACCTTCTCACAGTGTAAGCGATCATCATTAAAATACAAAAAGTATTGCGTTCTTATAAAAAGCTCAAGTATAAGTTCCATAAATTTTTGAAGACTTACTTTCTTGACCGATTAACGTATCTAAAAATATGCCATTCGCGCATACATTATGATCACTGCTTTTAGCGAAAATTATCCTAATCACAAAAGACAGGCGTACCGAAACGAAACAAGAAGGCGTTGAAATAAATGTCGGTCGTTGCGCTTCTCTTTACGATATAAGATTAGTAACTGAAATATTTGTCAAAGTATAGTATCTTTTTACAAGTAGTAAAAAAAAAAAAAAAAAAAATTCAGAATGTCCTAAAACCGTAAAAAAATTACTGCAGGTGAAAATCTGTCTGAATCCATTTGCGAATTGCATCTCCGTTTCCTTTGTACTTTTCCGCGGGTTCTCTCGCTCTCTCGCTCTCTCTTACGGCTGTGCACATTTCTCTTTCTTTGGGCAGACCTCTCGATCAGGCGATGGCACGACTTCCTCGAAATGTGCGTCACTAAAATAAAAAAAAAAAAAAAAAGCGGCAAGGAAAAAATGTTTTTGCTCCTCCTCCTTTTCAATCTGCCTTCTTTTTTCCCCGCGCACACATACACACATTCATGAGCCCGGAGATTGCTTCTTCGAAAACTGTACGTTCATCGCGGATGCGTGCGCTCGCGCACTCTTCTTAGCCCCATTGTTTTTTTCCGATGAAGTTTACCAATACTTTAAATTGTTCCGTTCGTACGATTCAATAAGTGCCGGCGAAAGTCGGGTATAAATATTTTTTTTCCTCCGCAGGAAAAAAATACGAACTGTTTTAAATTTATTAAAAAATTCTTGCGATAAATAAATATTTGAAGTAATATTTTGAGTCGTCTAAAACCTTCAATATTGGCTTTTTTTCGAGATATTTTTATCGGGTGAAAAAAATACGTATTTGGGAGAAAAACAATTTTTTTAAATTCGTAATCTGAGAGCCAAGCTAAGTATTCTTCTTTCCGCTGCAGCTGTTGACTCTTCATTCTTAGAATGAGACTTATCATTCATGCTTATTTTTTATTTTTCAAGTACGTTTAAAAAGACTTTTTTTTATTTATTTTTTCTTATTCAATTAACGAAGAAATCTATTAGTACGTAAAATAATAAAACGTAATTGCTAGGTATTGTACACTCTTCAATTTAGACACAATTATATTAATTCGTTTTTTTAAGTACAGCAAAATAAAATTTAAAACTTTAATAATAAAAATGAATAATTACAAACAATGAAGAAAGCACACAAAAACTACGTAGGTACAGAGTGCTGTAAAAAAAAAAATTAATAATTGCGTCGCTTATTCTGCATTAAATCTTTTCATTTCATTCATTTTTTGCCTTATGCTAAATTTAACGAGGTCGAGACTGCTAAATTTTGAACAAAATTAAATATTCTTCCACAACAACGTCAGTTGATATTAGAGAACAAAATTGGCTTTTTGATAAATGCAGCCGCCTTGTGAAAGTAATGGTCGTGTAATTGAGTAAAAAATAACATTGTATGACCAAAGCGAAAAAATAAATTGAATTTCTCAAGATTGGCGTGAGAAACGGGAGAAAAACATTTTTTCTTTGGTCCACTAATTTTTTGGACCGACGACGGTGACGAAAGTCACGTTGCCGAGGGAAAGTCATAGAAGCGAGAAAAACAGACGATAACAAATTTGTTTTTAACAATCATTTTTTTCCACTAACGAGTGAATTTCAACAGGTATTTTCTCATTTAGTTAACGTTAATTATTAATACTTATCACACAATAACATCACGATTTTCATATCCGTTATCTCTTATGTATTTCATTAAATATTAGATCATTGTAAATTACTCTCTTGTAGAAATGATTATTACTTATTTGTAATATTGTTTTGGAAAAAATTCGCTTGTTGCTATCAGGGGGTTGATTAAAAATAAACTCGTCAAAATCAATTTATCCGAGCGTAAAGAGGTTTCTACCAAAATATTTTTAAATTATAAAGTCCGCGCATGACGCAAAACACTAACTCAGCAAAAAAAAATTTTAATCAATAAAACTGTGTTTAACTTGGTCGCGCCGCAACACATGTATACACACGTAGCCTCGCGTCATCTACGTCAAGCCTCGAGAAGACTCTTGTCGGAACTCATGAATTTATCACTCTTTTTTTTTCATCGCAATTCCTCCAATAATGACAACAATTTTTCTGGAATCATTGTCCGCAGGTGTCCATTCGCGTTAATAAAACAAACCAGGCCGTCGGTAAGTGTAGTAATCCAACGAAGAATGAAAATTCTTCTTATGCACGTTTTAATAAGTAATCGATAGATAAGGTACCGAGCGAGTAGTCTGCATAATACGAGAAGTACGAAAAATAGTTACTTTTGCTTATAAGAACTAAGAATATTTAAGTAAGAGGGAATAGTGCCCTTTATACATTAATGTTTGCTCTACACGTATAAATAATATTAATAATATAGATGGTGGCTTACCGGAGTTGATACGGTAGCAACCCTCGGACAATAAACCGAAGAAGTATAAACAATATTTTCTCGCAATTTATGGATAGGAATTCTTTCTAATTTCAGTAAAGAATTTTTAACTATTTAAGGTATTAATAAAATGCATAGGGTTACTTCGGCGAAATTTATTTTTAAAGCACAGGAAATAATAACTAAAATTGCTTACACTATTTCATCAAATTATGCTTTCGGGTATCTATCTTATTTCAGCTTCGGTATGTAGCATTTTGAAGTGCATCTCGTACTCGAAATTGTGTGGACTAGTGGGCCCCTACATTATCTACCATTTATGAATAAATTTAACCGAATTATTAATAAATAAGACCAATGAGTTAATCGCGAGTTAGTCATGATACTCGAATCGTTAAAGTAGATACAATTAGCTGATGTACTGATTGGTACTTCATCCTGAGTAAAAGGTAATTAAAGAGAGGTACCTCAAGGTGACAAACAATAAAACAAAAGTAAATGAAAAAAAAGGAAAAAATAGAAATGAAGGGACATGTTCACTTATATCGGCATCGCGCATGTGTGATGTCGGCGAGCTTTTCCATAAAAGCAAATCGCGTCGCGCATATACGACTATAAGGGAGGGAGAGAGACGGAGAGAGGAGAGGTGAAAGCGGTGTTTACATCGACTCGAGTCTCGAGGATGCGAGGGACGGAGAAGCCGGAATGAAGAGAGACGGAGCTGATGCACTTTGCTAGGCATCTCCGTTGAATACTTGCGAGAAATGCAACTAGCAATTGTTCCAATAAGTATACAGTTGAGTATCGAACGACAATGATTTAGTTGTCTGCGGGTGGAATTATTGTAACTACATATAAATTTTCCGATTTAAAAATCCATCGTGGGAGACGCGTAGCTGGGTGTGTTTCTTGAATTATTCTTGAGAGAAAATAAGTAATTTTTTTGTTGGTCGTAGGTAAAATTATTGCATCAACAATATTTTAGATGTAATAAAATTTACTGAAGTATGCAAATCAAGCGGTAAAATTAGTGAAATTTTTAAACATCATTTCTTATATTTTAACTCTTATACATTTAACATAAAATTAAAATTGTTCGTCTGTTAATGAGGAGCGAAGAGTACAAACAAGTATCGAATGCAATTTCAATGGGCGTTTAAACAAAACACGATCTCAGTCATTATTTTGTCCATAAACTCTTCGCGGTATCGATTTTGTAATGACTCCTATTAATGCAGCTGAAAATCTAATTAAGATTGAATAAAATTATAGTTTATTCATCATTTTGTGAAAAACGAAAAGCGTTTTATTGCAACCGGTTTTATCCTTTAGATTTCAAAAACAGGAAATAAACATTTTTGCGCCATTACATTACAATCAATATTGCGATTTCCATCACTGTCGCAGTAGTTCAATTTTAAGTATTGTTATTATCGTAAAAATTTTAAAATAGGAACATAATGAAGCCCGCCACAGTGAAAACAGTATACAGTATTAAGAAACTGATGAACTTTGAGATAATAAACAATCATTAGAAAGTGCTTCACTTATTTCGATTAAAGATATACAAATCGGTTACACTACGTACTTACAGAAAAAGTGCATACATGCATAAAAAAAAAAAAATAAAATAAAACATTTTATCGACATTTTAGATGGTAAAAGAAGGCGCTTTAATAAAACGTGGAAATGCTTTCAATGTTTAATGAAAAGTCGATAGCAGAGAGAAAATAATTTCCTTTAAGTGCAAAAATTTTATTTGTAACGCGAATGAAGTGAAAAAAAGGACTTGTTAACCCAAGCAAATCGATTTTATAGCAACGGGAAATGATTAATGCAACCCGGTTTGTTGTCGCAGTTGTTATCGTTACGGCGAACAATATTATTGTTGTCCCCGCGGGAGAAAATCTTTACGGAATCTGCAATAAACTTTCTTCGTCGTGACAAAAAGAGAAAAACCGTCGACAGCGTACTTAACGGGTATTTCGTGAAATAGAATCGCGCTGAATGTAAAGAAATGCCATTTCCTCATAAAAGTGTGCCGACGCTCGGTCAAATGCTGATCCAGCAAATTTGGCCGCGGGTTCGCTTTTTTATTCCTTAAAACGACTCAGCGTTCGGGGAATGTTAATTTAATCACTAGGAATTCTGTGCCGCTACTTTTTTTTTCGTCTTCGCCGTTTTTTTCGCAGTCTTCAATCATTTGCGATGCCTTCGCAATGACTCCGAAAAATTTGGAATCGATAATTTATTGTACTTTATTATGCTTGCGCCGATAGATTTTTATGATTTCGATTGTTCACGAATTTCATTTTGATCATTTTTAAACAAATTAATGAAGAATTATAGTTTGAAATTAAAAATTTAAATGCTTTATCTATTTGCATCATTGTTTTTCTTTAAACACAAATATTGAATAATAACTTCGTGGAGTTTATTTTAATACTTTATGTTGAACAAAACAAATCTTTTAATTATAAGCTGGATTTTTATTTTTTTTGTTTTTAAATTAAATATTTTAGTGAAAGTTCGTTAATTTACTTTCTTTGAATCATCGCAACAAATTAATGACATTTTTAGATTTATAAAGGAGTTCCAAAACCTCGCCCAGAACAGTTTGCTAAACTTTTTACGTGCACGTTAATAAAAGGTAAACAAAATCAAGCGACAGCAAAAAAAGTATAAATAATTTCTCTCAAAATGAATAACTCATAAGACACACCAAATCTCGAATACCATATTTTCAATTATTCACTAGGGAAATCAATAGCAATCCATATTTACACGACCGCACCGAAAGTTTCGCAGGCTTTGCCATGATCGTGCATGTACACCCTAACCGCGCGAATTCCGACCTCGAGCCCGAAAAAAAACCTGGGTTAGCCCGAAATTACGTATATATAGCCACGGCCGAGAGCACGTATCGTCGCGGCCACTGTTCGCACTGAAAAATTGTGCACGAGAAGCGCCGCCTCTCCACCTGTACGAGGGCCTTGCGGACAGCCCCCGCTTATCTGCCACCTGTCTGTGGCGCGCTTCGGGGACGCGAAGAAGGCCCGTCGGCGGAGGAGGGGAAGGGGGAATATGGGGGCTCGCATTATTTCAACGTCCGGCTGCGTCCACGCGTGTTGAAGGCAATAAGCGATTCGCCCGTCGATGTCCTGCAATGACGGCTTGCTTTGCGCGTGATTTTTTTTTGTTTTGTTTTAATAGAGCAAAATTTAAGTAAATTTTTGATTGTTTACTTTTAATAATTTTTCGGTTAATTATTTCATAGTTTAATTATTTCTTTAGTTCGACATTATACTTCCACACTAAATTTCAGGTTGTGTTGTATTTTGTGGTATTTGTGGTACACTTTTATGGATTAGAGGTTAGAAAATAAACTAGTTTTAGGATTAATAGGCAATCAGAAATCTTGAGGGTTGTTTTATTGATGTTTAGAAGAAGAAGTTTTAAGAAATATAAACTGTTTCCATGATTCTGATGCCATTTGGAATCCAATTTTTTGAAGGCTAAATTTTTGTTTGATTTAGTTCAAGTTAAATTTTAAATATTGCTTTCAGTTAAAAAGTTTAAACGTAATTTTGTAAAGAAAATGTTACAACGTACTGGATAGTGAGTATTCATTATTACTGTTAATGCTTTACATTTATGTAAAAAAGGTTCTTAATTTTTCCATTGTTTTAATACATGCATTTTTGGTAATTAACTGAGGAAGGATTATTCTGAATTGTTTCAGCTTGAAAATATTTTTTACAATAAACTGATCTAGTAGAATTGTTTCTACAAAAATGTAAATTTTGCTTTATTTATAACTTTTTTTTAATATTATTTCATTTTAGTGAAAAATCGTTCTACTTTAGAAAAAATTTAGTAAGTCAATCTCGATTAACTTAATTCTCATGCGAATCGAGTGTTTTTTTACTTTTTACGTAGAGAGATTTATTTTTTCAATTTATAAGGGTTAATAATTCGGAATGATTTCTAAATTATTTATTTCAATGAACTTCCTTAACTCGTACGTGAAATTTAGAAAGAATGCACAGTATTTCCAATTTAAATGGCATCGATTAAATTACAATACCAGAAATGTTTTCCCTTTGAAATTTTCAAATGATCAGGTAGCACGTCGCGTGTCCCGCGACATTCCTCGCGCTGTTGGGGGGCTCCCCCTGGCAATAGTAGCTAAAATGTAGACGAGCGCAGTAACGTGTACGTAGGGAGAGTGTGCCATGCATTTTTAATGGCGAGTATGCACCGTCGATCCGTGAATTTGCTCTTGAATGCGATGCTTTCCAGTTCAAATGGCCGTTTGCACCTAACAATTTGCACCTTCGCTAGAAATGAGAGATCAGAATATTTGACAATCGGCCGTATCGATTTTCCGCAATAATACTGATTTAAAATTCCACTTGATTATTTACGCGTTCCTAAGTGGCTATTATACGGGGCATTAATAACAAAACGTTAAATGATTTCAACGACTTTTCTCTCGTCATTCTCTGCTAAATGCATTTATAATTGTTTCACGTATTATTTTCTATCTTGGTGTTTCGGTGCTTTAAAGTGACTGCTTTCCGACAGTATTATTTAGCGTATTGCACGCAGATTTTACAAGGTATTGATTAAATTAGTAAGAAGTGGAAGTTTATCGGGAATCAAATAATTAGTACTCGACAAAATTCGATTCTGCGAAATTTTAAGGACTTTCTACAAATAAAAAGCGGACATAAAGTGTAAATCCATTTAAAACGCTGACTGGTCATTATGCAATTACGCTGAATTTTTGTTGTTTCTTAAGCTTCCTCTAAGAAGTGTACGTAAGTTTCTTAAAATAATAGAGTCCTTTTTTTAGCGCAATGCTACATAATGCTACATTTTATTCTTCTCGGAAGAACTATTTTTTTTTTCGTTACCGCTGTAAACTTTCAAAACTGTTCGATATTTTTCTACCTAAGCCCTATCCGAGCGTTCACTGAACGCTCGGAATTCTGAAATATCCGCGGCAAATTCAAAATCATCGAGCCAGAAAACCTGGAAAAATTGATTCTCATGCAAATCCAAAGTTCCTATAAATGCACACTCCTATCTGTGGATCTGCTACATTGGATCCAATTTAAAAAAAAAAAAAAAAAAAAAAAAAAAGTGCTACATAGAGACGAAATTGGCGATCCGAGAAAGATCATTTTAATGCAATTCCAATTTTTTTTGCCTCTCTTCCACCTTTGGATTTTCTATTTTTCAACAGTATTATTTTGAATTCGAATATTGTGAGTCGTTCAACCGTGAAACTTGTGAAAATAATTTTCATATGAATCGAGAGTCGCCCGTGCGTTTCGAGCCGTCTCTCTTTTCAATGGCTGAGGAGGGGTGCAGCGGTGGGGTAGGGAGGGGGAGGGCAGGGAGCATTTTCAAAGTTTTTAAACGATTTGTTGCTTCCGCAGACGGTCTGAATTGCCAACTTGAGGGAAATGTAAAATTTAAATAAGTACGATGAACTTTGAGGCTCACGGCCGCGGGACGCGTTTACCACGAGTTTCAAAGTAGTCATTAAAAACTACCCCAAGTATATCATGATCGAGGGCAACTGCGGTGAGCCCCGCGCGTATGATGCAGAATTTCAAGTGCAGTTTCTTTCTTTCTTTTTTTTTTCTTAAATTGTTTATTTTTAATGAGTTTTAAAACTGGCATCAATAATACTTTGTTTCAAATGCCCCGGCTCATAAATAATTCGCGGAAACTTATCTGTAATACCGCTGCGGTTTAAGTATAATTCCCTCGATAAATAAAGCATAGGAAACATTTTAAATTATTGTTGTAAATTCGCCGTCGGGAAAAAGCGCGGCTATGTAAAAATAAAAATCCCATTGCCGCATGCGAGCTGAATAATTCATGAAAAATTCTCGAAATAGAGTAGCGATATAAAATTACTTAAGTAGAGGCTGTACAGCGCGCGCTCGAAAATACAGCTCTATATACACGGCGTAGGAAAAGCAGTTAAAGGTGCCGACGTCCGTCAGATTTTTTCCATCGATCTGTATCCTTCTCTGTCTCGCGTAAAATTTATCTCTCTCTCTCTCTCTCTCTCTCTCTCTCTCTTTAACCCGTTTTCGTTGGTGTAAAGAAAAAAAAGCGGCATTTTGAAAAGAAGCGCGGGCGAACGAATGAACGAATGCGAGCGAAAAGATTCAGATGAATATTAAAAAAAAAAAAAAAAAAAAAGAACTCAGGGTTTGAAAGGAGCTGAAATTGCTCAAAAGTGTACGGTATGTTGAGCAGCGCATGAAGCAAGGTAATCCACTAAAACCTTCAATTGCTTCATTACACGGCACTTGTTTCCGCTTTTTCTGCAAAGTTGTGTCTTGTCAACGGGGGCGCGCGCGAGCGCCCGCAATCGGTCTAGTCCCGGCGCAAAAGGCCGCAATTTTTTTTTTCAAAGCAAATAAGGCTCGCTTCAAAATTGTCCGCCGCGCCCTATTAGAGAGCGAAAAATTTCGTTTGTGAAATTTCACGCGATGGGTACTTTGAAAAGATTTCAGATTGGAGTCAATTTTGCAATTCCCGGTAATTGGAAAATAAGAAATTCGAGGAAGGCACGCCGCTGTTTCTTTTCGCATTGAGCCGTCGAGTGGGCGGTCGGTTCGGCTAATTTATTTTGAAATTTTGCGTGCAATTTTTCCGGATGCGTTTGATGGAAAACGCTAATTGAATTGCATTCATTGGTTTCGTTCGATTGCACAACGCACGCGTTGAAAAATTTTTTTTAAAAGTTCCTGCAAATCAAATACAGCTATTTATTTATCTCAATAATTTTATAACAGAAAGATATAGCTATTATAGAAAGAATTTTTAATTCTCTAATATTATATTTTTTTCTAAAAGATTTGTAAAATACTTTTAATATAAATATTTCACAAATGCTTTAATAGACCAGTCTCAGAAAAATGCGCGCTTTACATTTGAATATGAAATATTCTAGACGTGAATACATTTCATCATTATATTTCTTTTTATTTAGGAAAATAATTTTGAGTAAATTTTTTTACTGATAACATTGAAAACAATTATAGTAACTTATACTAGATTTAATTTACACAAAGTATAATTCATTTGGATATCATTCATCTAATAACTAATAAATAAAATTTCGAATATTTTGCCTTTGGTATTCAGCACTCGGATTTAACCGAATTTTTTCAGCGCTATTGATTATGAAACGAAATTCTTTTTATCAATCAGAAACGGCACCAGGTATATAGGATTTAGCGGCAGCAAGGCTGATGTGCGAAGAAGAGAGATAAAGATAGGGAAAGAGATAGAGAGAAAAAAGTAAAAGGAAACGAAGAAGGCAAAGGCGATCAATAAGTGCGCGCATTCAAAAGTTGGAGCAAACTACAGGCTACAATTTCGTATATTTTAAACTCGCCCGCGAGTAATTTTACAAAGTATAATTTACGAATAAAGAAATACTCGCGGCCGTATTTATGGAGGAAATAGATGAGATAAACGTTTCTTTCGATGCGTGGACGGCAAATTAAAACCAAAGAAAACGGGAGGGGGTGGTTGCATCGATGGATGCGGTGGACAACGCGGTGGAGTCGGGAGCGAGGGAGATAAGGAGTGAAGAGAGAACGCTATTAATGATATGGGGGAGACAACTTACACGGAATCATTTTAAACTTTACAGTGAAAGGAGGAAAAAAAATTATTTAAAATGCGCAGATGTTGCACACGTTTGTTCCCCGCAACGAAATGTACAAAGTTTTAGTAAATCGAGCGACGAGGTGGATGAAGGGGGGGGGGTGGAGAAGTAGAAAAAAAAACACAAGGCGCAGGCAATTTAAACGTACAACGTGCCTAATGAGACTTGGCGAGGGTTGACCCTCCCCCGCCGATGATCGTATTTAGCGGCATCATTTCAGACTGGTATATACGAGACCTAATTATTTATTATTTATCCGCGGGGTTCGCTCTCTCTCTCGCTCTCTCTCTCTGTCTCTCTGTTCGTGCTTTTTTCACGAAGGGAGGACCTCACCCTCCCTCCAAGTTTTTAAATTTGAATTTTAGAGCGTTAGCCGAAATTGCGTTTGAAGTTTAATTATGAAAAAAACTTTTCCGGGAATTCAAATTTAAAAGTTTCAAGTGTGCGCCGGAGGAAGAAAAATCGATGGACCCGCACGGCTTTCGCGCGCCTTACACCTTCGGCCAAAAAATTATAATTCGCCGGTGTAAAGAAGTCACGCGCGCTCCCGAGGTCCCACAAGAAAAGAGCCCATGCTCCGGCTCGACCGCGATACAAAGTAAATTCTTTTTAATTTAATTTATTAAAACCCAAGGGGTGACAGGGGGGAGGTTTTGAAATTTAAATGAGATTATGAATTAAAATTTTTTTTTTTATTTTAAATTAAAATTTAAATGCGTTTGCGAGTAGCTTTCATAGCATTTTCGAGCGAATCCTCGTGCAAACATTAAAAGAAAAAGTAGCAACGAAATAATGCCAGATGTCGTTGCACTTAACGAATCCCGCCATGATATTTTTAAATTTACAAAACTATGTCTCTTCAAATGTAACTGAAAAAAGAATAGTCCCCTCATCGTCCTGTTTAAACTTCCCTCTCTGTCTCTTTCTATCTATTAATGTATCTTTCCCCGAGTCCGAGTAAATTTTTTTTTCATTCGTGCAACTCGCGGTTGAAATATGTTTGAATAAAAAAAATATGCGCTCATCCAGCTTGTGAATATTTTTCAAACCGCAAAACAGAAGCGTCACGTCAAAACGCGTTCCTCCCCGCGAAGTCCGGTGTAGCCGATAAAAAAAATTGTATGCCAGCGAGGGAAGAGGAGTAAAATAAAAAAAAAGAGAGAGAGAGAGAGAGAGAGAGAGCGGGAAGAGGAGGAGGAGCGCGGTGGAGGAGGTAGAGAGCATAATTTTCATTACGACCCCCCTCCGGTAGGTCGATGCGAATTCCCAATGTCCTTTCAGAGTCAACTTCGTCGCGGCGGCGCTTTGAGCGCGTTCCACCCTTTTGTAGGCTCGCCCCGTTGTTCTCGCTGCGGCCTCAGCGGCAGCGCTGAGTTAACAAGCCACCCGCCACTGTCTAACTTTGGAAATCAGACGCAACGCAAATTTTCGGCTCTAATGTTACTGTTATAAATCGGAGAGATGTGAAAGGTTGCCGCAAATTTAACTTCTAATTCTGTTAGTTGAGAAGTTGTCGATTGAAATATCTTGTTGTGATAAGAGAGAGATTTTCTGTTATTTTCGCTCAGAAAAGAGGACGATTATTGTATGAATGTAAAGAGAGACAAAACAATTGTATTCGAGACGTTTGAAAAATATTTTTAAGCAAATTAAAAACAGAATGTCGATGTTTCTTTCGACGACTCAGTCCACGGTAAATTAGCTTCACTGTTAGACTGATTCTTTTAGATAATTTATTCTAATAAGAAATTTTTGGTTTGTTAATAATAAATTTTTATCATTTAATCGTCTACATAGAAAGAAAATAATTAGCGATGCATTCATGCCCCGTCAGCCTCTTTTTGCAGAAATTTGATTTTTTTATAATGAAATGATGCAGTAAATATGAAAATCCAATAAATTAATGTAATTGATAACGAATAATTTTGCTTTTTGAAGTGCATTCATATCTCATCCATAAAATTTTCACTCGGTGCAGTGATTCATCATAAAAGTGACGTTCCCCAATTAAATCGCGTGAATAAACGACAAAAGACTTGTATTCCTCCAATTTCATAAATACTTAAAATATAATCATTTTTTAAATAAACTTTTAATTTTTCAAATGAAAAATGTTTAAATAACAAATATTACACTGGCAGTTTTAACAGGTGCTTTTACAATGTATGCAGGTAGGAAATATAAGTAAAAGCTTTGCTTGTAAAAAATTTTATCCCCTAAAAACGACAAAAAAAAAAAAAAAAAAAAAAAATACAGGAAAATATTTTTTACAAATTTCCAACAACACTGTTTAATATTTTAAACGTACGACTACACAATAAAAATTTACATTAAAATTTATTGCAGTTATTTCATTGCGATAGTAAAATAATTAATTCAACTATTGCAGTAACAGTTTTTTGCATATAATTTATTTATTTATTTATTTATTAAAGTATCAACAGATTAAAAGTTACGTTCTATAAACTTTCTATACAATATTATTCTTAATATTAATAGATGATTAAGCTTGCTTAGTACGCTTTAGAGTAACTTTCAGACAAAGCTGCCTCTCAGTGTATATAAAAAAAATATATTATAAATCTCTTATAAATGATTTTTTTCAATGTAAATCGAAACGTCATTGTCCCATGCGACGCCATCGTAATACGATATTCACATACTTTGTACTAATGTGTCACAACGTTTACAACGGGCATTGCGTGGCGCACCTAATAGCGCCGCTATTTCGCGCGAACGCGAAAGGACGAGGAAGGAAGAAGTCCCCGCACGCGCAATTAATGCTATCTCGTCCCGTCATCGAACTGCCGCGCATCGTGCAGCTATTACCGGTTTGTTTGTCTGGTGCTTAACTTGTCCACCTCCCTTTTTTACGCTTCTCTTCCCTACGGTCCTTGAGCGATGTTTTCGTCAAACCCTACAATGGCACTTGCAAGTTATATACGTAACGGTGTTTATCCTTTTCGGGATAACTGACCGGATTCTCGTCAATTTGTCTTACTTCGTCACTTTTTTTTTATATCAAGTGTTTTGAGTAATAAAAATTGAAATAATGAATTTTAATGTAGAAGGTTCTATTAGATATCTGAATAAATGATTTTTTTTTTCATGAAATTCGTTTGCAAATCCATCACAAGTGGCTATTTTAATGGGTTACTAGAAAATTATTTTTTTTACAGTTTAAAAAAAAAACAATAGGTTGAGGTTCAACGATACTGAATGCTAAGTTTTCGTGGAAAAATATGAAACTGATTTTTCATCTATTTGAAGAAAATGAATACCTTTAATTTGCACAGAAATACTCTAGAATTCCGAAAAGAACGAAGTAAAATATAAATGCAACGCAGATTGAATACTAATTCAAGTGTACTTTATGCAGCGAGGAGAACACAGCACAACATAAAGAAACAATGTTTGCTCTAAAGAGAGGATTTTTTTCTCTGGAATTAGTTGCAGTTACATTGTTTCTCTGAATACTATATACTTCATTCAGTACAGTAAATACTTCAAAAGTAAACCATTTACAATGTTTATACATTATTTATATTTTAGTCGCAGTGAAAAGCTCTTAAATATAATTTTAAAAAATATTTATTTGTTTTTTGTTTATTTAAGTGAATGCAATGAAAAATCGTACTACTCAATTATAGTAAAAAAAAAAAATTAAATTGTTTTTCCCGTCAGCTATCAAATGATTGTAATACTTGAAATCTATTCGAAACCTTGACGGGTAAATTATTGAATTTTAGCGAAAAATTGTAACGTGAGTAGCCCGCGCTGGAAGTCACTTGGGGAAGGATACGAATTTATTTTATTCGCATATCGGAGTGCATTTTACAAATTAAAAAGGCTGTTTAATTAAGTGCTACCGGCAAGCGGGACGATTTTGTTTTCACGGCTACGCCGTCGAATTGTTTTTCAACATAAATTTATCGGGCCACGAGAATTGGCAATTTTTTGAAGTTCAATTTATCGAGTGCTTTTAATTATCGGCGCTATTGTTACTAGCTTTTTATGATATAAATCAAAGCGGAATTGGACGCGCACTGTGTATTTTATGCATTTTTCGATTGATTTTAAATTGAATTCTTTTTCTCGATGATGATTATGATAGAAGATAAATATAGCATCGTCTGAGCCATTCGCCGCGTTTTAAGAGTCCTACTTAATTAAAAAATGTTTTTCATCGAATAATTGTCCTAACTTGTTTTTGTTTTTAATAGAGAAAACAGTTACTAGATTATATTTCGCTTTATTGACGAGAAATTTTAATTGGAATTTTTTGCTATTTGATTATTCTTTCGTTCTTTAAATTACGTAAATTGCAATTTACAAAGTGTTTTTTCAATTGTAAATAAGGGTAGATAAAATCGTTCCGAACAGAATTTCTTTAAAAAAACCCTACTTGAAGCTTGAAAAAATATTCAGCACTTCGACGGGACATTCTTGAAAAAATATTTTACTTCTTCTGAAACGTTTCTGTTGTTTTTTCGTTCACCCCGTTAAGACGTCTTTGGGTCGTCTTTTAAGACTCGAATAATAATACAAAATCTACGGTATTGTTTTAATAATAAGAAAAGGCAAAATAATTCTTTATTGATGTTCTTATAAGGTAAAACAGATTTTAGACTTGAAAATAAGTTATAATTTATGAAGCTGAAACATTAAGCAATCATAATAAAAAGTTAAGTGTAATAAAGTTTCAAAGCTTCTGACTATATACTGTGTCCTTTCGATTTAACGATTACGCTATTTTTTCGCGTTGGAAACAATAAGTCCATTAAATTTATATTTTAGAGCATAAATGCACGCCTCTTGGTATACATCAGTCGATATTTCTCAACCGATATTTTTCACAGGAGTAGATTTGAAAGGATATCCCAGCGTCTCTTTGTTTAAATTTAATTAAAAATTGACCTACATTCTAAAAGAGCGAGATCGCGTTTTTATATATAACAAAAGATGGTATTCGAACCGGCCGCAAAAATTCCTTATAAAAATTAAATAAAAATTTTCCGTGCATTGTCTACCTCTTCCAGTCTGAAAATCGTTTTGAAATATTTAAAAATCTGTCGATTAATAATCAAAAAAATTGTTTACTGTATTAAAATCCGGCTTGTCATGTGTACACAATCTTCGAGAGAAATTTTGATCTCACATACCGTTTAATTTTTTGTTGCTCGTCCGAAATCTCGCATCGTTTCAAAATATCCAAACTGCTTTTTCTTAAAATTTGAGGGGGGAAAAACAACGCGCTGTACTCGTTACGAAACGGGCACATTTTCGACTGAGCAAAAAATAGAATGAAAACGGATCTTGGTTCGATAATGATGCAATCGCGAAGTAGCTCGAATATCAAAATCTCGACTTTGCCAGTGGCGACGCTGCTTTCTCTCTCTCGCGTGACAGGTAAAACATCTTAAAAAGTTAATGCGATACCTGCTCGGAATAAAGGCATTCATTATTAAGCGTATCGTTCAAAATGCGCACTTGATCGTTTATAATTAAACTACTATAATATAATTATACTACTTCTTTTTTCGGAAAGAAATTAGTTTGTATTATCTTTTTACGGGATATCAGAAAGAAACGTTACATTTTTCCGGGTCATTGGTAAATTTGTGAATCGTGCAAATTGTGCTAATAAATTCGATGCATTTTTTTTTTTTCAAACGGCTTAAAAAAACTGTGCTAAAATACTACTTTCGAGAAGAAAGGATGATAAGAGAAAATTGCAATTCATCGTTATGCATAAGAAAATATTGAGAAACGAGTTCTCATTCGAAAGAGCTATTTCGAGAGTGGTTTGAGAACAATCGTGCATGAAGTGATATTCCTGAAACTTTGATATAAATCTTCGAAAGTTCAGTGTAACGTATTTGAAGGAAGAAAAACAGTTCCATTGCTGGTTTAAGGTGAAGTTATTTGACGAGTTTACTTCGATTTTTAAATGAAATAAATAGATTTTAAATGATTTAAACAAAATATATTGAAGGTTATATAATTAATAAAGTATTAATTGTTCATGATGTTGAAAGTTCAATTACAGTTGAGATGCTATAATTTATTCATTTTTTTGAAACGTTGATAAAAAAGTTAATTATTCATCCTTTTTTGTATTATCTTTCGCATTTACAAAAAGAATTCTTGAGCAATTTAAAAATGCAGCTACGTAAACCACATTAATGTTAAAAAAGTTAACGTTGTAGATAAAGGGGAGCAAATTTTAATTTAAAAAAAAAATACAGATAATTTCTTTAGTAAAAAATTCGAATAACGTTAAACTTTTTGTAGAAAGCAGGAGGTACCCTTGGAATTTGCAGAGCCTGTAAAAAGAGTCAAAAAAATTGGAAAAAAAAAAAAAAAAAGGAAGAGCTAAGGCTAAAGCAGATAAAGTCTCACCGAGAAATATACAAGTTCGTAATTTCGTTATCTCTTGCGCGTCTCTTTCTCATTCATCGAGAGAGGAATCCCCTCGGCACCGGAGATTTTTCCGCGGACGCGCCCGATAAAAAGGACGAGGTGCTGAAGGCGCAAAGGAAGCGCAGAGAGGAGTAGAGAGAAACGAAGCGGACGGGAGGAGAGGAAGAAAAAGGGAGGGAAGGAGAGAAAAGCTAAGCGAATCAAAGAGAGAGGAATTAATTTACATCGAAAAAAGGCAGATATTTGATTTGGGAAATGAGTTTATTAAAGAAGTTTTTCTACCTCTCGTTTTTTCCCCACGCTTTTCCTCCCCGGCTATCCGCTCGCTCTTCGTCTGGCGAAGGCTTCCCTATTCCTTATTTTTTTTTTTTATTTTGTTGCCTCTTGATTGAAAATTGCCGCGCGAAAGTAATTGAATAAATAAAATTGTGATCAGAAATTTCAGTATAATGGCTTGGTGCATTCTTGTTTATCGCCCACGTTTAAAACAATTATTTTTTTCTGTTTAAGAGTGTAAACTATATTTTTTAGAAAATTTCAGAACAACTAATTTATTCTAAATATTCATGAATATTACAAAAATTGTTTACCCATATAAATATGAATTTTTATAAGAGAGGACACAGAGTATTATATAGAAATCCTTAAAACAGTCGAACAAAATTTCTGATTTGCAGTTTTCTTTAGAAAATAAATCACTGCAAGGTCTCATCATACACCGCTTTCCCCTATAAGGCATTTTAACTGAGATACCAGTTTATTTTGTTTAAATAAAATTTAAATAACATTTTAAATTAGAAGGGATTCTTTAGAATGGCCTTCAATATAAATCAAAATAAATCTTGACAAATTCACTCGTTCTAAATTAAAACAAAATTGAATTAAATTTTGAAAAATTAATCCGATATCCCGGAATGCCTCAACTGCTAAAATAAATGGAAATAATCGAATCGATTCACCGAGCAACACATTTTACTTTTAAATGGAACGCTAATTGTAAATAACCGGGTCAATTCGGTCTTGACAAAAAAAGAAGGAGCATCGCACGGCACATTCACTTGATTAGATTAGACACGCGACTGAGAAATGATTTCCCATCTGCGAAAGGATGAATGAAGCGAAAAAAGGCCACGGAGAAAAAGAGACGGCTTTCATGTCGAGTCTCATGATACCGCCGACTGACTTGGCCTCTCGAAATTGCGCGAACGCGCGTTTTCTTCGAAGTGCAACGCGCGAAATGCACAAGGCTGTCGCGAGTGAAACAGAAAAAAAATGAGAAAGCGGCGTGCGCTCGCGGAAAAAAAAGAGAGAGAGAGAGAGAGACGATATTCTACTTTGCGAGTGAACAATGACGTTTGGCGATTTCCCTTTTTTGTCGAGCAATATTGACGGCTGACGGAGATTTACGAACTTCATTAATGAACGCGTTGATCGATCTTTTTCTTTTTTATTTAATATTCTAGAAATTTCGCACGAATCCGTTATAAAATTATTGATATTTAGCGAGATTTAACAGAGAATCAAAATTGTATTGTTGTCGTTATGCAGACTTTTTTTAAGAGAGGATAAGTGAAATAAGTTTATGTTAAAATAAATGCTTATTATTTTGTGCAAATCGTCCTACTGCATCCATCGTATAAATACGCTTTGTACAATAAACAATTTGTACAATATAAAATTTTCATATACTACACAAAATTTTTCTCTCCGTATTCTCTTGTCCACTTTAACGAACCTCATCATTGGTCAGCCCAAATTATAGCGTAATTACTTAGCCAGGCAATTGAGCCAGTCTGTCACCGCCTCGTCATTGCGAAACGATAGGGGCCAGTTTGTGCGATTCCTCCTCGTGCGTTAATTGCCGTCGCGCGCGCGCGCGGGGCATGCATAATAACGGATCGGCCGGGTCGTTTTTGTACGCGAGTAGCCGCGCGAGGCCGGGGGGAAAAAAATTTATGAAACCTTAATTAATCGTTAAACAAAACGTCGGCATTATCGCGCGCTCGCGAGAGCCCAAAGCGGCAATTTTCAGCGCTGCATTCGCACGCGCTGAAATTACGCTGCGGCGTGAGGCTAGACAAAAAAAGAAGAAGTGGAGAGGCGGACAATAGACAGTTTGCAGGCTGGCACATTTAAAGTATTAGCCGAAACCCGCAATTATCTCACGCAAGGTCTAGTTCTCGTTTGCTATTATGAATGTTTCAAGATTTTTTTTTCTTCGAGAGGGAAAACATCGTGGTGGAGAACGAAGGGGAGGGGGGCTTGTCGATGGTAACGGGTTTGCCGGAGTGCTCGAATTTTATAGAAATGATGCCAAGTTTACAACTGGATTTACACGCCTGAGTATTTAAAAATGAACTGGAAAATGTTGGCTTTTGGGTCAGTATTGATAACATGCGACAAAGTCGCTGCGGCATTTATCTTATGTGGATTTTTTTTTGCTCACATAAACGAACAAATGCACATTTTCCTTTTCTAATGATGTGGGTATAAGATAATATCGCGACTGTCAACTTATATAATTAGCCTGTTTTGCATTATGCATAAACGAAACTGCGCAAGATTTGTAATCTATTTACAAATACCATTTCTTGCTAAGTGTAGAAATTCGGTTTTTTACTAGTTTTCAATTGAAATGCCAATTGGTTTTCGTATTTTTTTTCTTTTAAAAAAATTAATAAAAAGAAACCTTCGTATTTCTAAAACATGTTCTTCGAAATTATACGCCTCGTACGTAAATTACCATTGAATTTGAAAACGGCATAAAAAAATTGCAAATTATTCTTTTAAAATTTTTAAAAATTTTTTTCAGAAAACAAGTGAAATGTATAAGAAATAAAATTATAAAAATAACTTTATAGTAATTATCTACAGTTATCAAATAGTGAAGTATTGTAAACTAAAAAAATTCTTATAAATATTAAATTTTCAGTTTAGCATTCTAAAATCACATTCGGCAACTACTAGTTTACTATTCAGTGGTTATAATCAGTAGAAGTATTCGTTAATTAGATTAATCTAACTTTTTCTTGCGCATTTTGACTTTAAAATGAAAAATATGAATATTCTCACGACGTTTCTAGAGCTTTTTTTTCTTGCAGTTTTATTATTTGGAAAAGAAGTAAAAAACGATGAATTAATTTTTAAGTCATTGGATATTCTGTTCGAATCTCTTCATGGATATTAAAAAATACAGCAAACATTCGATTCATTTACATCGCGTATTTCACTTAATGTGCATACTAATTTAAATTAAGACGCGCTTTAGTCTGCATATAGCTTGTAATTAAATACGTGGTAGGTACGTTTAAACGAAGACGACTCAATTTGTAGAGCCGAGTTTAGAATCAGGAAGTTTTTCCAGCACAATCTCGGACTATACCGAAACTGGCTTTAAGACAATTTGATTTTTCAAGCGTCTGATCAGATGAAATCAAAATTATGGACTTTATCCTAGAATGAAGTCATTTAATTAAATTTTTATAATAATTAACATCAAATGTCACTTCAATTGATAAAATTGTATTAACTAATAGTCAATTTAGCACATACGTAGTTAATAAATTTACATCTTAAATTAGATTTCGTTAAAGGAAAAATTTAAAAAAAAAAAAAATTTCTCGCTCCCATTTTTTTTTTTTTTTTTTTTTTTTTTTTTTTTTCAAGTAGCGCGTTTATTGAAACATGACGGAGCACAAGAGTGGAAGCTAATTGGATTTGCATATAAATCGATATCCGAAGATCCTTCCGTGCGCTGTTTTTAAAATTTGAGCTCGAAATTTTTCGAATTCGGCTCGCCAGCCAAATGCAGTCGGTGAAACGTGAAAATACGTCGAAACAATTTTCATGCAAATCCCGCGCAGAATTTTGAATTTCAAAAATTTTCAACTTCAAAGTCGAAAAGCTGAAAACCTGAAAAATGCTGGTCGACGAGTTTGCGTCGCAATCGGATTGGAAAGCACGCGAGTCCGTACGTAGAATCAATATACTTTTCCCTCTCATCGTTTTGCGCGTACCCAAAATGTCGAGTTACGTGCTTGAAAAATATTGTAGATCTACATGTTTGTGTGTACTTTACCTTATTTACGAGAATTTTTATGCAGAGGGAATATAGTCTTTATTTCTTAGGGAATTTTTCAAAGCTACACGAAAAAAAAATAAGTTAGAAGTAATGCTACTTTGGAAAGCACATATGATTAAATGAGTAGGAACAGCGATCTGCTATTACTAAGTGAAATAGTTGTTA
>JAWWEN010053624.1:0-39929 GCA_035582955.1 Sycophila texana | reverse complement strand
AGATAGACATCGTTGCATAAAATATTGTTCGATACTAAGTCAGAAGTGAATTTCGGACTTGTGTGAGTTATCACCCTTGCTTCGCTCGGGCGCTAATCTCACACTTGTCCGAAAATCACTTCTGACGCACTAGTATCGAAAACTACTATTAAAGATAAAACAATTTTTACAAAAATTAAATTATATTTTAAATGAAAAAAAATTTATAAATAATTTCTACATTAATTTGAATCTCGTGATTTTATTTAAAATAATAATTTTTTATTCTCGGTTTACTTGCAGGCGACACATTGAAGCAGAATTGCAAACGTCGTTAAGTAATGAGAAGTGAGTCCATCAGTGAAATCGAGAAGACCAACTAGTCAATTTGCAGCCGGCTCTGGCAAAAAAGTGAGATGTCCTGGCGACAATGCACTTTGAAAGGATCGCTGTATAGGAGCTGGCTGAGAAAGGCTAGAAATGGCGGCCCGTCTATTAAGATGATTGCTATCATTTTCTACTCCGTATTTTTATACGGTGAGTACATGTTTATACCTTGACTACTCTTATGAGATTGCACAAATTTTTAGATAATAAATTGCAACATTTAAAAGTTTTTATATATGCTCTATTTATTTTACATTAATAATTACTATAATAATTGTAGACTATAAATACTTGTATCTGTTCAAAACAGCGATTCTATATTATTTTTATTTTAAGCCCTTTCTATTACAATGAAATTATAATGTATATGTAAAACGATAAATGAAAAGTATGTTGAACTCTTCGCAGCACGTATTAAAATTAAAAAAAATGAGCGCTGAGTTTACCGAACAGTTGTCATGTAGGTCTGAGGACATCAAAGTAGAAACAGACGAGTTGGTCAGACACGCCGATCTACGCAAAAACCTTTTTTAAACAGCACCTTTATGCTTATCATCACTAATTGAACTTGAATATTCAATCTTCCCAATGTTGATTTAACAAAAAATGTCTAAATACAATAAAAATGGGTTACACTAATTGCCAACTGGTATAGTATATGTTCCTAATTTTTACTGCATAAGCAGTTTTTTTACTCACGTAACTGTAGGAAGATTCTTTATTCCAACGCCCATTAAAAAAATGTTTATCACGTTAAAAAAAAGAAGCAAAAGAGAAAACGTTAAATACACTACTCAAAATACATCATTAAGCGTACTCCGCGCTCGTCGGTTCTCAGGTACGAAGACAGGTACACCTCAGTGTAGCTCAGCGTTCTAAAAGCACACGGAGTAACCTCCGCAGGCAGCAATAATTCATTTGACCCCGCGCACTAGAAAAATAATAACCGTTTACTTTGGTGCTACGAGTGGCTCTCCAGAATAACCATGAATTCTTCAGCGCAGCCAGACATCTGCTTAAGGAGGCATCGTGTGCACCTTACGTACAGTGCAAGCTCGCAAGCACCCCCCCCCCTCTGTGTACCGGCGAAAATTCGCACGCATGCACGCGGAAAAGGGAGCGATCCATAAATAACTCGAATGTCCCCGCGGAGGGTGTATTAGTCGCGAGAAACCCAAGCGCGACGGATAGGAGTATAGGAGAGAGTTGCGCGGGGCTCTCCGCGTGCATGCGCGCGGGACGCTGGGGTAGAGAGAGAGAGAGAGAGAGAAAAAAAAAATGATGAATGACACGCTCGCGGGGTTCGAGTGCGGGCGCGACCCCCTGCACGCCACCCCCGCGAAATAAGCGGGCCGCGAGTGGAAAAGCGGTCGAGCGCGGAGTTCGACGCAGCCGCCGCCGCGCCTTGAGCGGCATTTATGCAGCGATGAAGTGGCATTTTAAAAGCCGCGCCGGCAGGTGCGCAATTACCGGGGCCGCGAGCGCTCCGCCTGGAACCGTACACTTTTTTCATGTTAATTAACCATTAGCGGCGTGAGGGGGGAAGGGGGGGGGGCTACGGTATTACGGACTCTTATGGCTTATACACTTCTGGACTGGATAATGATGAAGACTACGTGAGTACGACGCGAAGACTTTTATTAATTTCTTTTTTAATGTTCGGCGGGGTGAAAATTTCCACGGCTATTATTGAGGGAATAAAGTTTCCTTCATTAAAAAAAAATGACGGGGAATAGGATTTTTCTTTTACCTCTTTTTTTTTCAAGCGTGAAAAGTCGAAAATCCTGCATGAATCAGGAGAGTACTTTTTGCTCGTTTATAGCTCTTTAGTTTAACGGTGATTTAAACAAAAATCTGTTTGAAACTTTTTAAATTAAAATATTTCGCCATTCTTCGGCATGTTCTTTTTGAATGAGATTTTTTCTGAAATTTGTGGAATTTATTAGCGACCGCAGATTAATAATATTCGTATAGTGCTTTTTAACGAAAAAGTCTACGTTTTTTTTATTAATGCGAAACAAACAGGCATAATAATTTCTTTCGTCTACTTTTATGGTAATTCATGACTTAATTTGAAAAGAATAATTGACCAGTTGATACAATTGATACACCAATTGATATTTTGCAAAGATATTATTCAATTTCTTCCACTCATTATTCTTTAATTATTAATAATACTTTTATAATAAAAAATAATAAATTAGTAATAAATGCAGTTATTTTACAAAGAAAGCACGCAAATCCTGCCATCTAATATTTTTGTTTATCAAAATAATTGTAAAATTAATGCAATTAGTTTGTAAAGGAGGTATACACAAAATAACTCTGCGCATTCCTGTAATTCCTTTGACTTTTCCATTTTCCTATTTGATAAATAGTTGCTTCATAAACAGGTAACGGCACACGTTACCCTAATAGACAAATGAATTTCCGCTCGGGTAGATTGACTCAACAGACAAGAAAATTATATACTTCACTGCAGAATTATTGCACGCAACAGTCCCGATTGTATTGAGCAAACAATTTCCTCTTGTACACCTGAAAATTTCGCGTTACATCGACGCCGTTAATCAAGAGTACAAAGAGCTTTTAATAAGGGCGGAGATGATAATGAACGAAAATAATATTAAAAGCCATACCGGCTTTTAGCTTTAGCTGAGTATCACTTAAATCTTAAGTAATCGTGGCATAATTACTCCGCAATACTAATTAACACGGCGAGCTGAAATCGTTTGGTGCAAATCTTTTAAGATAAAAATAGCGAAGTAATTTAATGCGATTAACCTCTTCGCGCGAAAGTTGATTTTCAATTAAATCTCAATAAAGTTAAAATGGAAACCACACTTGGAGGAATAATACTGAGGAGTTTAAATCTCTTACATCGTGGAAATCTGTTTCTTCACTCAAAATAGCTCCGATCGGCGAAAAATGCAGTAGGAAAACTTCACGATTCATTTGCATATATGGAAATCCCTATAAACTTTCTTCAATATACAGATCCTGGAATTTAACTGAAAGAAATGTCTTTTTCTTTAAAAACCTTCCTTCTTCTTTAAATGACTTATACAAGCTCGATATTTAATGCCGATAGCAAGTAGTACAAAGTACAAAATAATAATTCATCTATATTTATATATAAAAAAAAGATCACGAGAATGTTCAATATATGCGCAGAAAGAAAAAAAATAAAACGTCTTTACGACCATTGAATTTAATCCGTCAATTCGGAACACTTCATAAAATCGCCGGAACATCGGCTATGATATCGATAAAGCATAAATCCAGTTGATTAAATTAAAAAAGAAAAAAAAAATTACCGCAACAAATGAAAATCGAGGAAAAACTCGATCAAATAGATCAGCCTCGTGTCAGGGCTCCTCGTTCTACAATCAAAGATTCACCGGCTAACCGAGCTTTATCAGCTCCATCCCCCTGCCCCTATCGCAGCGGCTGTGCACTCCCAATTGCATCGCCACAGTAGCGATTCGCGGAAATTCAATTTTGAACATTGCCCGGCGAATCGCGTTAACACAATATGCATGCAAATTATTCAAACACCCTTTATATAGCAACTAGCGAGGCCGAGGCGGCCGCTTCACTTCGAATCTCCATTATGCATTCCCTTCTTCGCGCGCGCGGTCTGCTGCGCCATCCCTTAAGACGGTTAATTAGTCGGAGACGGCCCGTTGATTCAATATACCGACTCGACTCCTCCGCCTCTCTCTCTCTCTCCTTTCTCTCGCCTCACACCCTCTCTCTGTCTCCGTCTGTTTCTCTCTCTCTCTCTCTCTCTCTCTCTCTCGCTCGTTCGCAAGCCGCCGACCTTTCTCTATACGTGCACCCGCAAATGACCCAGTTGCGGACATTCCTCCCTCTCTGTCTTGCCGCCGGCTGGAAAAGTGGAGAGCGAGAGCGAGAGAGAGGATAGAGAGACCAGATTAATCGTTCCGCGAGAACCACGAACGGCCGCGCGGCGTTTCGCACGTGTGCCCATGACCGAGCACACAGGCGCACAAAGTGGGTATGGAAAATAATTAAATCGGCGGAGCTAGGGTCGGAATGTTGCGGAGGGACTCCGGCCGAACAAGTGTAGCGGGACGCGGTGGGATTTTAAAGATCGAAGTGGACAGATGGAGATTGCCTGTTCGAGCTTTCCTCCCTCCACTCACAGGGGAGAGAAAAGGGGAGAGAGAGAAAGAACCTTATATATGAGGAATCACGCGAAAATTCAATTCGACCGCTAACTGATTGATTCATATAGGGAGCTGAAGCGGCAGAATAAAGATTTAATCTCGTCAGAAGTAAAATATCGTATTGCACACCACTTCTAATTCGATTAGCGCGCTGCGCTTGTTCGTGCGATTAGGGAATTCGTTTAGTCAAATCGAACGTTATTGAATGACTGTGCCGTAAATGGGTAAATGCATGTAGGTTAATGTGAGGGTCGAGATTATATCGGTTGTGCTGTGCGTTTGTGATTTATGGTTAAACATATATCTTTTTTTTTAATAATGGTATTACTGGATAAATAAACTTTTGGTACTCACGTTATGCTATTTACACTCGAGTAAGCTGCTAAGGCACACATTTCTATATACTTTAAAATGAACACAAACTCAAACTTCTTCTATTTACTTAGGTACATTGATTTCTGAAACTTTCGACCCTCTTCGTGGGGTTTCCTGCGTCTCTTTCACTCTCCTCCCACTTTGTCCAAGAAAACCTAAAATTTAAGAAAACTAAATTGTAAAAGAAGCAAAACAATGCCACAATCATTTTAACTCTTATTATTTGTACCTAGCCTAAAATATCACTTTTATCTCTACTAGTAAAATCCAACGCGCTTCGCGTGTCCACTTTTTTTTGTATCGTATTTTTGAGGTTAAATTTTTAAATTTAGCGCCATTAACCGGATATGCCCGTGCGCCAATCAAATCACGTTTTAAAATACTTCACAACATCCTGCCATCCTTTTTTTAAGAGAGGATTTTAATCAGTCAAGTAATAATATCTTTTATTTTTCCGAGTCTAATAATATTTTTTTTTTATTTATTTTTTTTATTTTTTATTTTTTTTATTTTTTATTTTTTTTTTATTGTAGTTAATTCGTTCCCGTTTGCGCCACTTTGACGCCCGAGTCTAATAATAATATATTCTTCTAAATAATGTAGTATAGTTTTAGTACTATACTTTTTAAAAATTTTTGGTCTCTTTTCTCCGAACTTCTTTTCTAAAAAAAAAACCATATTTTGTACATCAAATCATTGAAAATCATGACACTTTTTCCAATACCCAAAAGATTCGTATCTTGTGTAAATAAAAAAATGTTATAAAAGTATCCGAAAATTGGAACTATGTTCCATTAGCAATTTAATTAAAATACGGAAAATAAAGGAATCGTAAAATGGACTAAGTGAAAATACGCCAGGAGTCAACGAGGAGGGAAGACAAGAGAAAAGGAGGACAATGCTGTATATCACTATACAACACGAATAAGGAACGAGGACTTCCAGAAAGTATTTCATGTATTGACGATAAGACGAGGGTCTCTTTTAAATTCAGATCGAGAAAGTTACATCGTACGCTCTTGGATGCCTGCCAAAGTAAAGCACAATATGTACACACACCCTTGAATCTTGTCGTCGATGCGAGCGTCGACGTCCTCGTCAGCCGGCCTTCGACCCAACTCTTCCCTATTCGCCGACTTTTTGGGGCATCGACTTTTTCTTAATTGACGTATCTCGCGATGGTAAAAATTTCATTGTCCACTCGGCAGAATGAATTAATTCAGCTGAGAATTTAATTTGCCCGAACGACCAGCACTTTCGGAGGATGTTTAAATAAAATGTGGTAGTTGATATCAGGCAAATATTTTTTTTTTTAATTTTCAACATCTGTTCTTGCAATAATCAGAGATAATTATCGATGTAAATTGAAATATTAAACGTCACATTGTAATTCCTTTAAAATGAAATTCAGGAATTTTTTATGTGAACCAAATTAAATAGTAAAATGCAGCATTTATATTCCTTAGTTTAATTAAATTTTTATTTGATAATATTGTAAGCTTCTCATTTAAATAAATGTAATGTTAATATTTATTATCTGCATTTGTCATCGACCAGTCATTTTGATGTATAATAATGTAGAAATCTCAGAATTTATTATTATTTTTTTTTGCTTAAAAAAAAGATTAAAAATTATAGAATATACCCTTAGAATTAGAACTGTGCAAGTGTACGTATTACTTTATTTACTTAGGCTGTGGCTTCTTCGTAACATTGTATTAGATCATAATACGCTTTCCCTGAAAAGTTTTTTATATACTGCATTTGCTCAGGTCTCACTAAGTCGAAAAAGATAGCAGTTTAAAGTTTCACATCATAACCTTATAATAAAACTTTCAAATCCAACCATACTTTGTTATTTTCTTGGGGATAAATTTTTATTTAAAGACTATGTCTTTGAAGCATTGCCTGAACAAACTTTTATGGCTATTGTAATCTCGTTAGAAAATATGACCTATTATACGTGCAAAGAATACAAAAAGCATTAATACAATTCTATTATACGTGCAAAGAATACAAAAAGAATTAATCGAAGAATATCGTCATTTAAATTATCTTTTATTTGGTGATTGATAAAGATTTGATTTGTTTAATAAAGCTATATAGACCCTTAAATCGGTAACACAATTTAAATGTCCTGATTTTCAATCGGGAAGTTATTTTTACGTAGTAAGGAAAATAAAATTTAAGTCGATGCTAAAATAAAATATGTAAAATGGCTCTGATCCTGAGTAAATTTCGCTCTCAGCTTTCCTTCCGCTAAATAAATCTCTGGAGATAATGGAAATTATAGATTTATACTCGAAGTTCAAAGATTAGTTTACGATTCACTGGATCAGTTGTTTAATGTGATATCTTTATAACTAATATTGGCAGCGGTTTTTAATGCTTATATTAAAGCTGGTGTTAAAAAGTTACTCGAAACAGATATATTGCACTTACCTTAAACAATAATTTGATAAACTGTAGTTATGGCTATCGCAGCATTAAGTGAATGAAGCTACTCTTTAATGCACGTCGCATTAATGAAAATGAAGTTTTCATTATCGCAGTTAAAATTATTAAAATTATAATCCTATAAAAAATGCATGTCATTAAATTAAAATTTAAGCTGTCATTACTTTGAAATATAAAATTTTAGTTATCCTCATGTATTTTTTTAGAAAAAAAGAATGTTTAAAATGTTATTTAATCACTGAACATGTTACGAGTAAGCCCTTATATGATAATAATAAATTAGCCCGTCATTCCCACAGCTTACATGTTTTTTTTTTTTTTTTTTTTTTTTGAAGCCCTCCCGTAAATCGACCTCCAAACTTAATGTTCCGCTCAACTGTACGTGACGTGTAAAGGAGAGATCTCGGAAAATGGGACGAAATACTTTTTTTTTGCAATTCCTCTGCCCAGCAGGCACTCCACGTGCCCTCGCGATATATATCTGCCCGATAGAAGGTGAATATTGTCGGAGAGAAGTTGTCCGACGGTCGGATAAACTGCGAGCGGCCGGTTCGCAAACCAAGCAGCTTATTGATTTGGGATCGCGAGGGTGAAAAAGTAAGCGGGTCAATGTGCCGCGTCCGCAGAATCCCGCCGTGGAGCCGCCTCCCGCGCTCTCGAGGATACGATTTTAGGGTGGAGAAGGGGAGGGGGGGGGGGAGGATGGGTCGAAAGAACCGCCGTTATACTACGGCCGACCCCGATGGGTCGGCGAGATGTGTAACGCTGAATATACGAAAAATACCCCGAAATCCAGCGCCATGAGAATTAATGACTTTTCGACGCTTTCACAGTGAGAGCTCTGATTTTTTTTCCGCCTCGGGCTTAGAGTCTACTTTTTTTTTCGTCGTTTATAATCATGTCGCCGGCTCAGCAATTATTTTACGAGCTTTTAATAATTTTCGTGCGTACGTGCATTTACGCTGTGTTATGCATTTTATTGTTTTCGCGGTGTACGTACATTCGCTGGCTCTACGGAAAATAACGAGGCGTTGCATAATCAATGCATTATTGGCTGTTACGGTTTTTTTTTGTCAAGAAACATTGCAAGCGGCGAAGGTCCAGTTTAATTTTCATATTATTACCTCGAGATAATTTTTAATATTGCTGGTTATAAATGCATTCGCTATGTACCTGCATAAATTTATACGACTTCCATTTACTTCGGATAATATATGCGTATGGTGCATTAGCAATACTTTTAATTAGTGCAAAACTTTATGTTTCTGAAAAATTCAAATTACGAATACTCTTCTTTTTGAAGATTTATTATAAATTATATTAAATTCACATCGTTAAATTATTAAATTTCTTCTTTATCAATAACTTCTTATTCCCTGTACGAAAAAGTTTTGCATAAATTATGCAAAACAAAATTGCATGTAGAGTTTATATAGAATTGATGCAGATGTTTTAATAAATTCTATAGAAGTTTTATGAAAATTTTCTGTAAAATTTCCGTTGTAGCAAAAGCTGTATAAATTCTCTATTTAAAATTTATGTACAATTTTTTCGTAAAGGTCTTTTTTATTTCATGATGAAGAATTGTCTTCTTAACTCCGCTATGCCCTGATTGTAATTAATAATTTCAGATTTAGAAAAACTACAACATAATTTAATATAAGTGAATTAAAGAAGAAAAAAAACTAAAATGTGCTTTTTCTGTATTCAAATGTTTACACATTTTCTTAAAAACAGGACGGGTTGATTTATTCCGGGAACCGCAATTACATTACATCTTCAGAGCAAATCGTGACCTCGAATATTAATGCCCAAATTTGCAAAATTAGACGATATAGTAAATTAACAATTACAGTTCTTAATAAATGACCAATTTTTTTTCACGAAGCTACATTTTACAGCAGCGTCCCGAATCTCAAGTATTTAAGGATTAAGCAAACAATCAATCACAAGCGTTTATTTTTGCGCGACCGCAAGAAATTTTCACCGGGCAATCGATAACATCAATCCCGGGGACACTATAACTGATTCAGCATCAGATTGACACCTTTCCGCTGCAACGCTCACACGGAAGGCAACTATACGAAACACGCAGCCAGCCCTTCCGCACACACACGCACCCATGCACGTATCAACACAGACGAGAGAGGAGGAACGCAGAACCGACGGTCAGCTCATCGAAGTGACGCCGCGATAATTGACGCAATTACAATATTAGTTACTGCAAACGAGGAGGCCCGTGCACGCGCCTACGTCAACGTAGCCGCGCGCTTCATCGCCTATAATCCCGTGCACGTGCTCCTGACAGCAGCTGGTTTGCGCACGTTGATGCATACTCGCTTACCTTGCGGCGAAGTCGCTTCGTTAAATAAAGCCGAGAGGAGCGAGCGAGAGCAGGAGAGAGAGAGAGAGAGAGAGAGAGAGAGAGAGAGAGAGAGAGAGAGCGAACATACAGCTCCTTGTAGGTGAGCGCTTTACCGGAGTACGTGAGCGTCTTTGCTCCTGATTGTGACTGATAACTTGCAGGCGGTCTGAGCGAGCGGTTCCCGCCGAGCGATTTTTCCGGACATTTGTCATTCCTGTGCGAATCGTTTTCCGCTAACGCGCTTCTGTGAACGGGGCCGCCGCCAGTCGAGGAAAAAAAAATTATAATTTCTCATGTCGGGCCGTTATATATCGTCGAGGCGAGGAGGCGGAGGGGGGGGGCTGCACGTATTTTGTGACGGTGAGACTATATTTTTTATTTTTATTATATCGTCGTTCGGTCAAGTGGGTGGTTGAATTTCCATATGAAAAGGCTGGGGGCAGATAAGCATGGGGCGTGACGAATGAACTCTCCAGGCGATGGTTCTTATTGTTAGTTTTTCTTGCGGGGCGTTTTTTACGGATCGCTGTTTTGTGACCGCTTCGATGGCACTTCGTGGAGTTATGTATGTATCTGTACAAAAGAATTTAACGGAGGGGAATATTAATGTTGGTTCTTATCTTTTAATAATTCATGGGTGTTGTATTATGCATAATTTTTTGGCTTCTTTTGAAAATACAATTTTTTTTTGTAATGTTATACACGATCGATGAATTAAAGATGAGGGGGGGGGGTGAGGGCTTACAACAAAATTTCGGATGAATATGCCTAGGTCGATTCGTGCGGAGGAAAATTCAGCTTGAATGCACCTTTCATAGCGAAAGGAGGGATTTTCCGAGATTTCCTCGTACAAAGTGAAGAGGGAATCTATCACGATAATTGTACCTCCTGCGCGTCTGAAAAATTGTCTCTTTTTCAGTCGCGCTTAAGCGATGAAACGGCGAGATTTCGAAACGCACTTACTCGCAGTAGAAATAAGCTCTCGCTTCGAACACAATCACGTAGATCGTCGAGCACTACTTACCCTCACGTGACCCAGATAAAAATGTTCTGTTTTTTATGGTTTTTTTTATCAAACATGAGAAGTTTACAAACAACACTTGTAAAATGTAAAAAGAAGTACTCTAATAATCTCTTTGCTTAAAAAAAAAGAAGAAAAAAACAATATAAAAAGAAACATAAAGATTAAAAACTTAGATACACGTCGCATGCAAAATTTTCCTTTTTCGTGGGCTACGCCCTCGTGAAATAGAACGCATCTTACATCACCCACGCTGGCGTTATCTTAAAAAAATATGGGAGTATAAGGGAAAAAAATAGCGACGCAGTCTCACTAGGCACGAAAATCTTCTCAAATCTCTGCTTTATTATTTGTCCTTTTTACTTCATTATGTCACTCGCTGTCTTTTATCCTGCGGGAGAAATGGTAGAACAATCTGTTGGCCTTCCTGTGGCTCGGAAACTGGCTCCTATCGGCTAACGCGGCAGAAAAGTTTCGTCTTAGCCATCCGCAACTTTTCTTAAGACTACCTCCCGATTATTTATCTCGAGACTCTGCAGAGGAACCTAGGAGGAGAGAAAGGCGTCGAAGGATGGGAAACGGAGATAAAGAACACAGATATAGAGATGAAAAAGAGAGGCATTAATTAAGATATTATTGAAGAATCAAACTTTGTAGGCTCTCAACGCAATTTCGTATAATAGAAAGTTTCAACAATGTAACAAGTTAAGAAATAAAGGAATGGAATTTTGTTCAGTAAGATCCTGTACTGTCTTTCTTTAATATAACAAAATGAAATTTGAAATGTATCAAGTATTACAGAATAATTAGAAGAAAAAGAGAATAATAGTCGCTTATTCTATGTCAAAAATCTTCCCCTTATTACATCAGGTGAAAGACATTTTACGTTAAATAAGTACACTCGAGTCGACGTCATTTTATACAACTTCGCATAATTAAACTGGCTTTAAAATGACGACTTTATTATTTTGATAAATTTAATTAAACGGGATCGTATATATATATCTTCCTATATTATATATAGAACTCTAAAAAACACAGTTGAGTCGTAAAAGTTGACGTTGTAAAAAAGAAAAGGAAAGTTCATAACCCGGGGGTAAAAGTCAGCAACGTTTATGAAGGAAACAGAAAGGCGGTGATGAGGATAATAGCTGAAAAAAAAACTTTCTGAATTGAATTTAGCTCTGAGCTAAGTCTTTAGGTCGGTCTACAGAAAATAAGCGAGGTCTGCTTCGTTGCGTCCTTTAATCTTTTCAACGATGCCTCGAGTCCACGAAAACGCTCGTCGTGCATTCTCTAAACAACGCGAAGACGACAACGTGGCCAGCCAACCAGCCAGCCTGGACCTTTGAGTAATTAGTCCTTTGACAAGTTATAATTCGCGTAACTATAAGCAGATTTTGCGTAATAAATTTTTATATGTCTTTCGCTCTTCGAAACAGGAACATACATTCATACATTCATTACAGGCCATATTTGAATTAATGAAATTTTTGCAATTTGTTCTAATTTAATTGTGGTAAAATATATTCTAATAGTAAGCCAAAGGTATTTCAATTATTATAACAGATAGGATACTGATAGTTAGAGGAATATACTTTCGACTATGAAAATTAGTGAAATTTCAGAAATTTCGCTAATTGAGATATTGAGATTCAGAGAATAAAGTGTACAAACGTTTCCACAGCCTTTATAAAAATTTTAATTAAGCTTATACCCAAAGTTTACCGGGCTTTCATCGTGAGCGCCGCAAAAAAAAGCAGCAACGCAACACCGCGGAAGCTAATTCTTAATTTTACGGCCAGTTTATAGTTATCGCTACCTGACGAAAATTTAAACCAAGTTTCGTATATATGCGCCCACTCACGGGAAAATTCTCGGATGCTGTAACCATTGCAGGTCCGGCGAAAAATGAAATTATTTCGTTAACGCCAGCTGCACTGGAATTCCCAGGCGGTCCCTCCCTTCTTTTTTTTCCGCCCCTATATTTCTCCCCTCTCGCTGCCAGTTGGCTCCGCCTAAACCGCGCGAACGCGCCAAATCCAAATGAGTTTAGCACGTCATCCATCGTCGCGCGAAATTCATTTTCGGCGAAAGCGACGCAGATATTCCCGCTCACAATTTCTGCTCGAATATCAAACATTGTGTAGCATACTGATATTTATTCTTACTATAGCAAGTTTTATCTGTCCTTAACGTACGAATGTATTAGTTTTTTTTTGTTTTTGTACAAAATTTTGCACAAAGAAAAATTATTTTAAATTAGAATAGTTTTATCATGATATGCAGTATTTATAAAAAAAATATAATATTTTTCTTTAGAAATGTATTGTACATAAATACGAAACAGTTTTTGAATTAATGCAAATTTCATAAAATAACGCAAGTTATAAAAATCACAGCATTTTAAAGTTACGATAAAATGCATTTTAGTGATATCACAGTCAGCTTCCCATAAATAAATAATATTCAACAGTAAAGTCATAAAAAAGATATACAACCTAAATAAATTTAAAATGATTATAGATACAAAAGATAATATAAGTAAAACAAACTTATATCGTATTATTGTAATTGATGATTTATTTACAGTTAAGTGAATGAATAGTCTACTTCTTAGTATAATTAAAAGACATTTCACGGCGTATATACGCAATTCTAGTCTAACTTAATTGACGCATTAGAGTGATCTTTTAAAAATAAATGTTATATTATATAAAATATTTATTTTAAAAATGACTCCATCACTCGTATTAAATTAAAGATTGGGTTTTAATTGACTTTAATAAAATAACATTATTCTTTTTTATAAAAAGATTTAATTTATATTATGATTTATTGTTGAATCTGTCTTTCATGGAACGATCAATTAAAATCGAAGTGTATGTGATGGAAATGATACGCCAAATTCTACTTGTTCATTCTTTAATTTATCAATCTCACACCCATCGTTTCCATATTTTTATTTTTCCCTTTTTTACTCGTGTGTCCCATTTGTGTTTCGTTCGCGTTCCACGCACAGCTTGAGTGTTATTTCCATTTTACTGCCCATACGGTTGTATAGAAATAACATTACGAAAGTCGCATGAGTATTGCAAGTCGAGCTACTTTCCTACAGTTATAGAAGAATACCAAACGTGGAATAAAAGAGAAAAAGTAAGAGACTACGATTGCCACAAATACAACTACATTTTTAAGAAGTACTGTAGTCGAGTGTTCCTTATGCATAACTGTAACTTTTTCACGATTACGACGCTGTATTATGAATTTTCAATAGGTAACTTAAATTTATTTTCTTAAATTATAAATAAATTAACTGGTAAATATCTCTTCAAATATTATTAAATAACAATGAAAAGATGAACTGACCAATTTTCTGTTCATAAGTTTTGAGTTTTTTGTTGTTTTATGTATACATTGAATTGATTTATACAACATACGAGAAAATGTTTAATTTATTCCTGTAAACATTTTTTTTTGTCCAACTGACATTTACGTAAAGAAAATCTCGAAAAATCCGCGCACTAATTTTACAAAAAGAAATTCTGACTTATGTTCTAAAAAGTTCCTCATGGAACAACTTTTGAAATATATTTTTTCATTTTAGTTCAAACGGAGAAGAAATGCACATAGTCATTATGAAATGGTTTATAATTTTGAAATACTCACAATGCACATATATAAGAGAAAATGTTAATGAGTCCCTATACAAAATTAAAAATTATGATCCAGAGAATTTCGTGACGTTTGAGTTGAGCGATTATCCTGGACAAAGCTTTTTCGTAAATATAACAAAAAAACATCTAAAAACTGAGTTATGAAATAATTCCGTAAATTTACGTAGCAGCTCAACTTGTGTTTTCCTCGCTTCCACCGTTAAAAGCTAGATAAAGTACCTATTTATATAGAGGAAACTTCTAACAATTTACGCATTTGCAAGCATCTATCCCTAAGTACTTCTGCTTCACTAAATTGTTTTTGTATAGGTGAAATACAAAGTGCTAGTTAGCTCCCTTTCTCGTGCTCTTCCTCTGCCTTTTGCTTCCAACCAAAGAAGAACCTCCCTCATTCTTCATTTTGCACTGTACATTACGTCTTAACTATATATTGCTTCGACGCCGATGTGAGAATATTATATTTCTGGACCGTACTGGAACTCTTTTTATTCATTTTTTCCTATAGCAGACTTTTGAGTGTGAAATATTATGTAAGAGATGGGCAAAAGGACGAGAATGGCGTAAAGAAAACCGGAGAGATTCACAATGAATGCCGTCACAAAGGCCTCTTTTTTTTTGCTTGCGAGAATGTGATTTATGCGTAAATTAATGTCTTTCTCTACTTTGAATCCCTTTTGTCTTTCACTTTTTTCTGTTGAAAGGGGCTGATTAAAAACGTGTGAAATATTGCATGAAAAGTTTTTATTGTTTTGCAGAATTTAAGCACGATTTCGTTTTACTGTACTGGACCAATAAAGCATCTTTCAGCTTGAATATAGTTTACAATTATTAAAATAAACATTCCATTGCATATAGTATGTACGTAACGATTGTTATGGCATTGAGATTTGTTGCACTCAAAAGTAAAGTTACTTGGATTTTGAATCCTTTTTATTATTCGTTATAATATCCTTATTCGCAAAATAAACAACTAAATAATTTCTATCTTGATGAAAAATCTAAATGAAAAATCTATTAAAATAATAAAGAAAAATATAAATCTCGCAGAATAAATAAGCTGATAAATTTGTATAGTATATAAAAGAGGAACTGCGGGACAGTTTTTAAAAATATTTATCAAAAATAATTTTCTTAATTTTACCTAAAATTACATCAATTGCAGAAAGCAATATATTTTAAATTTATTCCTCATTTTAAAACATCATTTTTCACCGCATCTTTCGAATCCAACTAAAATGTAGCATAAGTCCGATATCTTAAGCAAACAGTCGTTAAGCGCGCCCTAAGACAATGGTAAAGTAACGAAAGCATTGACAGTCAAAGTCACATTTTTATGTAGATCCAAATTTGAATTTCAACCGCAGCGCATTGCTAGTCGGCACTATTCAACGCTAACGGCTTCAATCTAAATAGATGTACGCCTTACTCGTTGCGGACTCTACCTCCTCAATGGTTTACTACGAGTTGCAAGAGCTCGCAGCTCAGAGTTTTACTGCAACTATTTTATAGCGAGTAAATCCTCAAGAGACGAACTTTGCACTGCATTAAAAGACATAACTTAATGAATGTTTGCTCTGGCTATTGCAAATACATCATTTTAAAAGAAATTACCTTACAAATTTATTTCAGTGAAAAAAAAAAATAATAAAATTATATTTTAGATTAAGTTTTAAACAAATTTAAAGTATCTTCAGTTACTTCAAGTTATTAAATCTATTTAATTACTTTACCTTTATAATATTTAATTCAATTTGAAACAAATAAGTTTTTTAATTTTTTTAATAGCTTGTAATAGTAGGAAAACTTTTATGTTCCGAACGAAAATAAAAAAAATTATAACCGAGTTTGTATCTGAAACTTTATTTTTTTCGCTGTGCAGCTATTTTATTAAGCATTTAATCAAAACAAAATACAATTTTTATTCACAACTGTTTTGAGGAATTGCGCAAATGTTTGCAGAGTTTGACCCAATGTGCTGACGTTGATTTATGGTACACATCGTTCTGATGCGGATTAACTGTTCTAAAAGTAATTTTTAGTCATGAAGCAAAATCAACTATTAAATTTAAAAGTAATAAACATGGGATAACTGATTTATCCTATCCTTATGTTATAGATTTTATTTTATTATTTTCTTCTCCCTTTTCCATTCCGATATTTTACAGCGAAAGGTTTGCATTGCTTTCTATTATATCAATCAAACTGTATGGCCTTATGAAGACAGAAAAATGTTTTCTGAATTGGAAAACTAAACTTGGACAGATTTCCCACGAATTCAAATAAAAAAATAAATGGAACAATATAATATTAAATTCTCCTGCGTACGTAAACATAAATTGATAATAATTGTTTAATATTTTTATTTTTCAGAGGGAACAGCTGAAACTCATCGACACTTCAGAACGGACTACCTTCAAGAATGGCCAACACCAGAGTCGGGGCCTTACTTCGACACAACGGCGCCGCAAAATGTGACAGGACTCGTTGGCAAGACCGTTCATTTGATATGCAGAGTGAAAAATCTCGGCAACCGAACGGTAAGTTCGAAATTGCAAAAAATGTATATTAAAGCAATAAAGCACATTTTATAAATTTTTGCTTTTTTAAATTAAATTTTTTAGTTTCATTTTTTTTTTAATGTTTTCCATGTAATTAGAAAAAGAATTGTAATAAATAACATGATCTGGTGCTCAATTTTTCACTCCCTTAATTAATTTGAATAAAATTAACATGTGTATTATAGGTAATACGTTATAAAATATAATAATAATGAGAATCCATTAGGATGTATTTCTAATTGATTTTAATAATCAGAAATTAAGCAACAAACTTACAAAATAAAAGAACAATATAAAATAATTATTTTAATTTCTTTTATTTTAAGCCATTGTCTGTAAAGATTTAGGCAATATTTAAAATCCTACGTTAATAACCATTCCAGCGAATATTACAAAACAATTTCACCACAATATTTTTTTGATTGAAGATTCAGGGCTATGCAGACTCGTCAGTCTCCGCATGAACTTATACTCGCCGTTTTCTATGTATTATTCATCTTTCATTAGAAACATTTTTTAAGGAGTCAGCCAAGAATATCAATCTTCATCGGGTTAAAAAAGCAAACTTGTACAGCTCTTATTACCGTTAATGCCAGAAGCAATAAGAAAAGCACATTACTGTTCGTGAATAAAGAGTTTTATAAATTAAGAATGAATGCCACAACTTTTATATTGCAGAGAAGTTATGAAGTCTCTCTCCTCCTACGGGCCTCAGGCGAAATTTTAATCTCGGTACGCATTAGTATGCAAACTTGCGAAAGACATTTTCCTTTTAATAGACTGCAAACACATTTCACCTATAACAGGCGCGCATTGGTACTAGTAACTTGATTTCGCGGCAGGAGTAAGATTTCGAGCTCTTAACACTTTTTTACATGAACATGCAAATGGTCCGCTTATGTATTATTAAACTCTTATCTCTCCTTTTTTTAATCCATTTAACTCATGACTTCTCTTATGAATGAATCAAGAGGACCATGTTAAATTAATACTCTGTTTCATATTTATGATTACTGCTGCTTCGAAGTCTAATATACATTTAATTATTATAGATACGTTCTAGCAGTTTCTGTTATAATTGTTAAATAGTGCCCTTTCGACATATATTTGTTTAAATAAATTTAAAGTGTTTTAATAACGTCGTAGCTTTTAAAAAGCTTTTACCTTCACAGTTTATTTAATTTTAATTAGCAGGGATAATAAATTTATTGTAAATTAATTTTATTGAAAAATAAAAGGAAAATAAAAGGAATTATGAATAATAATATCTGTTTTACGTATAAAAATTAAAGATAAATGATCATATTCTCATTAAAATCATGCATAATATTATAAAGAGAGAAAAACCAAATTACGCCGACTTGTGAACAAAAAAGAAAAAACAAATAATCTGAAATACAGTAACTCGAAACTTTACGAGGTCGCAGATTCCATTTCCTCAATCTTAAAACTTCGATTACTCTGTATTTTCTCGTGGTTACGAGAACTTACGACCTTTTTCATCGCAAGTTTCTTTTTTCACTTCTCCCTCACCCCCGCCCTCTCTCCCTATCCCTCTTTCTCTTTCCCTCTTGCGTTTCCGCTCATTTCCATATCGCGTTTACGAGCAGCTCAGCGTTTGCGGCTAATGCTCGCCGGGCGAGCGTCTAGCCATCGCGAGAATGAAATCGTTTAATGGCCTTTCGATTATCCGCGTGTGCCCGTCGAGCCGAGCGAGCCAACGGCAGCCGCAGCAGCAGCCCTTGATTTTACAGTCACTAAAGGTGAATTTAATGGACCGGCTATTTCGGGCGTCGGCGATATTTTTTTTTTCGCTCCTTCTGCTGGCGTCTTACAAGGACGATCCAACGCCCGGGATCGTTAATTTATATAAAGCTTATATCCGTCGATACGGTAATGATACGAGGTTGGATGGTGCAACAATTGCCAGCAAGGATGGGAAGTTATAATCCGTGTTATATTAACGTTCTGACAGCCGGGATGACGCTATATGGCGTCATTCCATGATCGGCCCACATATACTATTACTTAAGAAACATTTAAATGGAAAATTTCGAGAAAGTTACACTTTTTAAGTAGGAAAAATGCCGGCTGTTAGAAGGTTAATTAAACAAATTGTTTTTTAATTATTAATCATATAACAAAGTTTATAATTGTATCGCAAACTGAAAGTTTTTATTATTCTTGTAATCAAATGATATATTATTCCTGAAATGGTCTACAAAATATTCCTAATTTGAAATTGTCAAAGGAACGTGAATATAGAAACATATTTATCAGAGATCTGCGTCGGTAATGAAAATATTTGATAATGTAATCTATAGGAAAATAGATAATATTCTGTAACCAGTAATTAAATTACAAAATATAATATTATGTGAAATTTGATAATTATATAGTAACATGAAATTTCTTCAAAAAGAATTGTGTCGTATATAACTTTACTATAATGGAGATTACTATAGTAAAGTTGTTAGAAAAAGAGAAAAAACCACGAATAAAAATATCAAATTTTATACCACTATATATTAAAAAAAATTTGCTTGACGGTCGATTTTCGATCACAGATTTTAGAGAATCCAAAGAACGGATTAGTCAAGCTGCGCTGCATTTTTTGTGCTGCGCATGCATCTGAAAGCTGTTCTTTTCATACAGAAGCACCTGCTGTACCCCATTGTATCCGCACAAAAAATTTTTTGATAATTCGTAGAGAGCCACATTTTCGATTTCATCCGCGCGCTTGCTAATATTTCAATAATAACACAAAAGCCCACGCCGCTGCTTTTAAAATAATAAGCAAACTGGGCTACTCGCAAAAGCAGTGCGCTGACGCTTCGCAAAAGTAATCAGGTCAATTCGAGCGCTCGGCGATACGTTCCGCCGACCTCGCTAATATTTCACGCGGTGCATTCAAATATCGCCGGGAGAAGGTAAAAAAGAAAGGCGCCGCTGTCGAAGGGAAAAGTACCGAGGATCGCCGGACGCCAGGCAAAAGGAGATGAAGGGAGGGGGGTGGGGCGCTACGTAACACTCGTTTTGGAGCCAAAGACGGAGTAATCCGACTAGGATGGATCTGCGAGCTCGCTCGTAAACCTCGCGTGGATAAGACAGAGAAACGTGGCCGCTCCTCTCGCGGGGGACGCGTATATAAAGTTTTATTGCTCAATCGTATGAGCGACGGGGCGTGAGCTCGATGATAGCCACCCCCTTCTCTCTTCTCCCCCCGCCCCCCAGGCTCTTGCTCCGTCCTCCTTCCTCCGATTGACTGGATCGTTTCGCTTCTTGAACCCTTTTTTTTTTCTTCCTGCTTACTTCCGCGGGGATCAGCCGCGCTGCGAATCCCTTCAAAGCTGGCGCGCATGGGAGGGCGATGACGGCGAGAGCGAAAGTGGGATTTTAATGGTACGATCCTTTTACTTTTGCCAGATCTCGCAGATTTAGACCTTGCCAGTTTTATTCCTCTTGTTCTTGGGGCATTCAGTGGCGGCGCCAGGCTGTTTTCATGCTGCCTTGCCGATTTTTATGGGCTGCGCCTTCTTTTCTTTTTTATAAAGGCTGCGGGGATGAACGCGAATTCGAATTTATTTATTTCTTTTCTTGGGTTGCCTGCTCCGACGTTTTATACGCGGCGGGAACTCCTTCGAAGATTTATTAACTTCACTGATAAAAGAAGGGATATCTGCTGGTTCACTATCTGATCGTTGGACTTTATAGAAAGGATTTAAAACTATATGATTGTAAGCAATTTGTTCTATATTTTCGTACAAAATTTTGTACCAATACATTTTTAAGATGAATTGAAAAAATATGAATTTCAAAATTTTTAAATGTACAAAGTGTACATGATCTTTTCCTTAATGCGAAATTATTTTTATTATTCTAATGAAAATAATCACGTAAAGGAGGAAATATTCGCAACTTCTTAGTGTGTTAATAATTTTACTTTAACTATTATTAAAAAAGTATACGTAATGAAGAAAAAGAAGAAGGCAAAATGATACTTGGTCGTACCATTATGTTAGATATATTTTAACATTTTAAAATTTCATTGGTAGAGTGCTAAGTAAACTGAATAAAAAGAGAAAGACGAGAGACATTCCTTTAAGAAATATTCTGGAATGTATTTATAGTACAAATGCGAAATTCGAACGGAAAATAACTAAATACGAACAGCAAAATTCCACCGACCTCACCTTTCGCTAATTCTGGTTTTTTTCCATTCTTTCACTTCGTAAGATCGTTAAAAGAAGCCTGATTTTTTAATGAGTCAATTTATTCCCGTTAACACAAAAGAAGTGCTATATTTATCACCAATAACAGTTACGTAAATCATTTTGAAAAAAATTGGCTGTAAAATTACAATAAAAAATGTTTATACGCCTTTCTTTATTGCAATATTCATCGCGCTTTTAATAAATAATTTACGTTTCGACTCAAATTGATACATTAAATTGATGTAAAATAAAACAAATAAGTGTCATAATTAATGAAGAGAATTTTAAATAAATCAATCAATAACAAACAACGTCAATCACATTTTATTTATAAATTGCATTGCATTATCTTCACCTGAAAAGTAGTGTTGAACCTGAACATGAAGGATTAATTAAATGAAAAATGTAGCTAAATGTAGCAAAATTTAATAATATTTTATTTAAAATTTATTAAAAAATATTACTCTCATCGGCACTGAAAGTGTCATAATAAATATTCTTTATATCGCAGGTCTCGTGGGTAAGGCATCGTGACATTCACTTACTGACCGTCGGTCGTTATACCTACACAAGCGACCAGCGTTTTGAGGCACTACATGCTCCACATAGCGAAGAATGGACCCTCAGAATACGATATCCCCAACGCAAGGACTCCGGAATCTACGAATGCCAGATATCTACAACTCCGCCGATCGGTCATCCGGTTTACCTGACAGTAGTCGGTGAGTATCTCTTGCATAAATTTTGTCCAGAAATAGATCCCGCCGGGAGATAAATGGGTCGCTAGCTATTTATATATATCCTTTCCATTCATATGTAATTTATGCTGCAAATTCGTTTTTGTTTCTGCTTTCACGAAGGATTAAGATTGAAACTTAGAATAAATCTTACTACAATAATTTTATAATAAATATTTCAACAAATTTTAAATAGGTCTCATTATTCTAAAAATATTGCTCTGAAACTCTTTGATACGCCGATGTATTAGAGCTTTATTTCAGAATAATAAAATAATTTTCATTCATTTCTCTGAAAGTTCCAAAATAAACATTCTTCGTCCTAAATTGAAAAAAAAAACTACGAAAAATTTACATAAAAATGCACAAGATTCCATAACTTTTGCAATCAGATTTGCAAGCTAATTACTTGATTAGACTTCAGATATTTTAACCAAAATGTAGATTACATCTTGCACAGATATTCGTTAATTAGACTTTAATTACTTTTCAAATTTATAATAATCTTCAAGTCAGCGAAGAAGAAAGGGGTCACGTGCTCTCTTTAACTTTACTCCCGTTAAATCCTCGTGCAATCACTGGCCTAATACCGAGGCTCGAGCAAACGTTGACGGTCGAGAATAGGCGGTAAACAGATTGTCGCGGTTACGCCGATGACGTGTTTGCATATAGATACACAGAAGCATCGTTAGGCGAGAGCAAAGTCGATCGAAGGGCTTCCAACACGCTGTCGGTTAGTACATACACACACCCACCAAGTTTGAGTACCTTTTCTAGCTCTATTTTGCTTGTCAACATGAACTATAACGAAAATCATACTTGGAACCTCTCAGTTATCGTGATCATACAGAGTGTTTGTTGGACTATAGAACTCAGATTGATCTTATTTTGTTTATTTATTTCAACTAAAATAAGAAACTTTCTTTTACAAAATTTGCTTTTTAAAAGTAATTAAGAATTCTAAATTATTTCAATAAGATAAATTGGGTAACTGAAGTGCTTAAGGGACTTAGTTAAAATATTAAAAGTACCAACGTTAATTTATAGTTAGTATATACTTAACATTTCAGTTAGTTGAAATAAATAGGCGAAAAGATCAAGAATTCGAAGAATTTATATATATTGCAGTCAAGTCACGTCCCCAGGTCAATTATCGCGAGACTAATGAAGCTGTGCGCGCTAAGAATCTCTCCTTTTGGTCATTTCTATTTTTTACCACTTTAGTCCTTTTTTAACTTTACTTAACTCAGCTTGCTACTTTCGATTCAAAGACCTTACCAATCTTCAAACTTTCCCTTTCCCGACAATTTTCCATTATAATTTCATGTCAGTAATTATCATTTATTTTTCGTTTTCGCATAAACGAAGAATCTCCTGTTATTTTGTACAGGTGGGAATTTTCATTAAAAAAATTATCACTTTAAGGTAATTAAAATTTGTTCAACTTCAGTAATTGTCTAATACGCACTTAAATAACTAAAATAGGTTGTTTTTTAAATTTTATTTATGTCAGCTGTTGTACGTAAAAATTATGGACATAAATTTGATAAACATTTATTGTGTCTTTCTAATTAGGTTATAACATTCTCGATTTTTAATAATAATTTCTGTTTCAAATTTCGTCTCATTAATTATGTATAGTAGAAACTATCTAACTGCATTTAAAACGTTATTATCAAGTTATAGGTATCTCACAGATTAAATTAGAAAATTCTTTACATTCTAAATATTTAGAAAATTCTGCGTGCATCCGCTAATGAGCAATACACAATCTGCAACATATTTCTTATATTAAAATGCATTGCGATTATGATCGAATTGAATGAAGTCGAATTATCGCATTATCGAAATTGAAAAGTGTAAAAGTAGTAGCAATTAAGCGTTTGCTTTTTTGTTTTTGTCGTCTCCGAACTAAAATAATCAGCGCGCGAAGCGCGCGTGTGAATTCTAGTTTATTTATTAATTGGAAGATTCTTACTGTAAAGAACACTTAAATGACGAATATTATTATTTAAAAATGTCTAAAATCGAAAAAAGCACTGAATAATTTTAAAAAATCCATTGATTTATTTTATTAGTAAAATGACGTATACACAATTTACCCATTTATAAAACGCCTTCAAACAATTTCACCGACTGAAACGTAAAGGACCACTTGGCACTTAAAAAATTTTCCGCTACCATTAAAAAAGTAGATCGCGTTAAAAATTCATGCTCCAAAGACGGAACGCCGAGCATTCGTCGAAAAATTAAGCAGATTTTCAGGGGCGTGAAAGTTTAATTTACTCGCCCCTCTTCCCTCCCCCCATCATCAAGCGTCGACGTGGGTATTCGACGCGACGCCAGATAGGCAGGTATTAAAGTTCGAGCGCTCGTTTTCTCTTAAAGTGGAAATGAAGGAGACTTTCCCCTTTCGCACATCGCCGCGGAGCGATGTTCGCGTAATCACGGGGCCCCGTAAAGCAGTGGAACTTTCGCTCTAGATACATTCTTTTACCGACTGCCGACGAGCAGTCGCTTTATTAAAGTATCGCGATTGCTTTTTATCGGGAATTATTTGAAAAGTTTCGATTCAATTAACTCCCTGCGCGGCGGTCGCGACTTCATTAAGGCGCATATATAAGTTACTTACACGAGTCAAATGGGAAAACTTGAAAATTAATTCGAGGCGTCTAGGGCGTGACGAGATTTTACTAGAGTTTCTTAAATATCTCGGATTTATGTCATTTATTTTTTCATTTTTTTCGCCCTCTTGCGATTGATGTGCCCCTCTGTATATAGGATTGCGTTAATTGAAGCGTAGTACGAAGCTTGAAGTGAGCAGGCAAAAGGTTTTATTTAACTTTTCATGGCGTTGGATAATTTATTCGGTTTTAGACGTTAGAGTAAACTGAAACCTGTAATTAAAGAATTCCTTTTAGATTTTAGAAAAATCTAAATGAAGAAAATTATAAAAGAAACTATAAGAACTCGTTTTTCTCAATGATTGCAGAATTTTTGTTATAGTCAGTTATAACAAATTAATGATAATCAATTAATAACCCAAAATTGTAAATGTATCAATCGACCCTTTTAGGTCACACTTCCCCAAAATGACGTAAAGGTCATACTGGATATATTATAATGGAATTTCAGGAAAAAATAAAAATATTTACTAATATTTTAAGCTTCATTAAAAGGTCGACACACGTTTCAGATTGAAAATAATGTTTTACATATACAAAAATAATTAAAAAAAAAATTATGGGTCGCTCACTAGATTAAAAATACACTGGGGTGAATTTTATCCAGTATGACCTAAAAGGGATTTATATGAGGTGCTGTATCTAAACACTCGATGTTAATAATTTGAACGTGCGTTATTTGGATTTTTAATATATGTATAAAGAGATTTAAGTGATTTGTCTCAATATTTAGTGTCATAAAAATTAATTACGTATTTCAAATCATTAGCAAAAAATAAAGTTTTAAGGTTTTCATGGCATTTAATATTATTCACTGTGACATTTTTTTTACTTATTTTGTGTTCGTTGCTTTTTTATTTTCTGATAGGCTTTTTGATTTGTTCTTTTGAACGCAACCAAGTGTAAGTGAAGTTTCTTTGAAAAAGTTCAGCTTCTGCCGGAGGCGAATAACGATTAAAAAAGCTGCGAAAGTCTATAATAATTAGTGACTACTTCTTCTGATTATTAAATAGTTTACGAATTTGATTATTAAATAGATTTACTTTTTAATTTTTACACATTTATTTTAACGTTTCTAGAGATTATATTTAGAAACGAAAATTATTTATACATTTACGGAATTACAAATAAAAGAGCAATTTGGCGTCTTGGAATAGTAGAGCAAAGCTCGAATCTTTTCGTTATAACCATCTTAATTTCAAGTCAAGCGAAAGTTCGCAGGCTCAAGGCAAAGCCTTCCGGAATAAAGATCAGCAAGGGCATGTGCAATCGCTCAAAGTTTGAGCTTGTCTATTCCCCTCCATCCCTTCTCATCATCCCGTAATGATTGTCGTTCTGCAGAATTCTTGGCACGCGACGCCCGTGAAATTGTAGCGAGCGGCTCGACAAATTGAGCTTTTCCGGGCTCGGCGAGCTTCACAACTTACTCACCGTCGCGCGTTACCTGCGCAACTACCATTCGACTCTTAGCGTGCTACCCGTTCCCTTTTATCCAGATCCTTCGACCGTTTTTTCTCCTGCTTCGTCGCTTCGACTCACCCCTCGGCCACCCGTTGCCTTTAGTCTTTCAGCTTCGTTATCTCTCTAACGAAATGTCGAGTAGATCGATATCGGCAATTTGTTGCAGAACTTTCTCCCTCCTTGTAAGTTTACGACTTTCTTGGAAAAAGCTTATCGTTCACTTTCGTGAAAAGAAGAATTCCCAATGGAGTTATTGTTTTCAAGAGTATTAATAAAATAAATTCATTTACTCATGCATCGTATGTAGAATTTCAGTTAAATGATTCAAGATTAAATGAAAATTTTTTATTTTTTATTACAAATTTTTTTAATGCATCTTTTCAGTGTAATAACTGTGAGATGCTAAGATTCTTAGCTACTTTGTTATGTTACACTTTTCTTATTAATATGTACAGCTTATACAAAACTTTTTTCATAAACTATTAAAGCTTTACTAAACTGTGTAATTTCTCTTATGTTTAAAGAAAATAGAATTTTCTAAATAAATAGAATGAATAAATAGAGCGATAAGAGGTTTCTTACTATACTCGTATGTAACTACTAATCCTTATATTTTTTGGTTCATTAATCTATAGAAATGCCATCAAACTGGTTAGTGTTTTTTTGTACCTAAAAAAATATAAACCTTCAAATAAATGAAGAAATTACGCAAGTGTGCGCGAGTGTCCTACCGTACTCGGCTGTAACTACTTACCATTATTTTTTTTCGTAATTAAACCATGGGGATACCATAAAAATGTTTAATTTTTCTCATATCTGAAGAAAATAGAATTTTCAAAATAAGTATAATGAATAAATAGAGCGATTATATACGTCTTACCGCACTCGTCTGTAACTACTGATTCTTATTAAGCAGCCAAGTAAGATCAGGTTAGCAGCAGTTTTAAACGTTATTTTAAAAATAAAGATACTGTATTTTTAACTGTATATAATTAACGCATTATTAACTGCCACATAGGCACGAATAAGTCGGCTTGTAAAGTCTTAGTGTTGTCCCTTCCAAACGCCAAATACCGCAGTCCGAGCATCAGCAAGTGGCTTATGAGGGAAAACGGGTCTCCCGCTCGGGGCTCGGTCGCGCGGATAGATTCGAAAAGCCTCGGTACACACTGCAGTCCGGCTGCAGTTACACGCTCGGTTAACGAGTTTCCCCGAATAAGAGAGGACAACCGGACCCACCTAACCCCTCCCGCACCCCTTTCTCCTTGTATAAACCTCATTCTTCCGCAGGCACACAAAACTGCCGACTGGAAGACTGTCGCGTCGCGAGCTTTGTGCCGTGCACATTGTGCAGTGCAGGTGAAAAAGCAATTTCACCCCCTTCCGTCGGACACGTCACGTGTCCCTCACCGGCCTATTATTCTCCTCCACTTCGCGTCCTCTCTCTACTCTTCTTTTTTCGATTTTTGTTTTCATTCGCTGCGCTCACTTCCTCGCCGCGCGCCTTCGACGTGGCGGCCGGACAGATCTATGAAAATACGTCATTCGCATGAATCGCTACGGCGGGGATAACGCATTATTCTCGTCGACGTGGCGCGAGGCCGGAATACCCAATGGCGTCGCTATAGGTATACACCTATTACCTGGCCGGCTCGGCTATTCGCTTTTGCTGTGCGTGATCGTTTAATAGATTTTTCCCCTTTTCGCTCCGCCTCGGCGACTCCGAGGGAGTCCGGCAGTTTAGCTTGGCAACGTGGATTAACGTACCGGAGAATGCCTATTTAAGGATTCTTATTAGGACCTTGATTGCTTTTTGTTGGGGAAGACGCGATTTGTACGGGGATTTCGATGATTAAAGATTCTTCGGGGCTGAACGCTGGATTGGATATTATTTTACAATTCTCATTCGTTTGTCCCGCTGAAAGATCTTGATTTTCATAGAAATGGCGCAGTCAATGGAAATCTGATTTCGCGCGATGAATAATAATTTCTGAATCTGGATGTTCGTTAGACTAGATTTTTTCCCTGCTAAATTGTAATGCTTCGGTATACGGAAATTGTTTCTGTCAGAATTTGAATTGCACAAGTAAATAAACTTTTAAAACTCATCAATTCCATTATACACGCATTGAACGATCAACCGCAAAATAGTGGATATATGTATAAAATTGAAGAAGAGATAAATTTTTTTTTAATTAAGTACGGCATCGTATAACAAGACTAATTGAAACACGCTAAATTAATTCGTCGAGGGCACCGCGTGCGATGAATCCACGCAATCGTCATTTAAACGAAAAAATAATAATAGTAATATTGATATATTCGCCACTCGGAGATTACAATCAAAATTTATATTTTAAAGCCATCCGCACTCTCCGTTTTATCGTCGTAAAAAGGAACATATAAGTGCAGCAAAAGCTGATTCACTTTCTTTGCGCAGCATCATTTCCATATCATTCTATTCGCGTCGCGTCAACACGAATTTAGCCCGAAGCTCGGCGATGCAATAAAGCCATCTATGATCTCCGCTGCGCTCGCCTGTAATACACGTCAATAAAAAAAAAATCGAAATAAAAAAAAAAGGGAGTGACAGCGAAGAGAAAGGATATGACGAAGGTATTCTAGCCGCGCGCCCAACTAAAAAAGCGCCGGTGCAATTACAACTGCGTGTCGGCTAAACACGCGCCGATCGCCTCTCTTTTTATTGGCGCGGGTTTGCTGCTCGGCGTCGCAATTATCGGCCCGGACAAATCCGCCCGCCGAAGGCGACGGGCCGCGCGGCTTTCGCGCTCCGAGTCAGCCCGCGTGGTTGATTAATTAAACGGAATTAATTGGAACGCACCGATCGGGTATTTTGGGAGGCCTAATTATGTCTAATCTAATTTACTCCTCGCGGCATAACCAATTGACGAGGCGCGTTTTAGGAAAGTTAATGAGATGCATTTTGGCGTTTTGGTTGACGTGCCAGTCAAGGATTCGGCCATCAATTGGCTGCGTTTGACACTATAGTGTATATACAATTTTTTTACAGTAATTTGTGTAGGGCATTGATTTTCGAAGTTACTCGATCGTTGCGGAAGAAATTGCGTTTCTTTTTCTTTTTTTGTTAGTTCTATTTGACAGTTGCACTGTCTCTCGGTTGGGCGCGGTTGACTTGATGTTGCGATGGTTTGCAATTGCGAAACGCGGAATTTTCTTACATATGCTTTTTTTGTGAGAATCGAGGGTACGGGTGCAGTCACTTTGAATGACCATTGTTATTCCAGCGGCGCAACTATTCACGAAAAATTTTTTAGAAGTGATATTTAGCTTTTACGATTTTAACATCTGCGATCGTGATGCCACCTTTACGCTTGGATTCGCTGAAACTTTTGCCGAAGAGAAATTTATTGCTCAAGTTTTAGAGTAAAATTAATTTAAAAATTTGAAGTAGGTATGCATCATTCCTTTGCAATTTCTGCAAATAATATATGCACTGTACGAAGTATTTTCATTTTGAGAAAAGCCCTACGAAAGTATCGCTCGCATTGCTTTTCAAAAATAAAAATAGAAAAAGAGAATATAAAACTAGTTCTTAAAATATTTTGTAAAAATCAATAGTAGAAAACGTTTTCCGTGTACCTTTAATGGACACTTTCGACTCCCTTCGATTGACGCAGTTATTCTTTATAATCGAACTTAAAATAATGACTGCAGTCATTTCTATTTATATACGCACTCGTGATTCGCAATAAACCCGGTGAAAAATTTAATTAAAAGAGAACAGAGCACAAAGCAGTAATTTTCAATCGCCCGCATTTTTTCTTCTTTTTTTTGTTGGCACTAAGCTAAAGTTACTCGTTCAATTAAAAGTTAAAAGGGAGCATCGCTGATTATCCGGCGGAAATACATACGCGCCGTCGAAGCGAAACCCATCGGCGATTTTCCATTTTAATGAACGTTATTATTCCCCGGTAGAGGTCCACGCCGGCGGAGGAGCCAGGAGGCCGCAGACGGAGATGAAGCTCTCGTGGCCCGAGCCGGGATTCCGAATGAAATAAACTTTCGTTTGCTCGATACGGCGTTCTCCAACCTGTCCCTCTCCCATCCCCAAATGATTTTCAATTCTGGCCCCAGGCCAAAGCCCTTTCCGCTCGGTTTAACTGAAATAAAGGATTTCATATCGAGAATTTGCCGAAAGTAATGCCCGGTTATGGCGCGAGCTGATGTTACGTGGCGGTTTAAAGAGGGAGAGAAAGGAGGTGCGGGGGTAGGTTATGGAGGGGCATCTATATCCTGGCACGAAAAGACGCGCGCGCGGAGTTTATGGAGGGCAGTAAAACAGCGGGCGCTCGGCATCCGTTCCTTAGTTGTCGTGCCTCTCGTCTGCTCTTTCGCGTTTAATCATTATCCGATTCTACCCTCGCTCTCCGTTTTATCTCCTTCTTTCGGGGTTTACAGAGCGAGCACCAGCAGGGGGCGCGGAGGGGGGGGGGACTGTGCAGCCTGCTGCCGCGTTGCTCATTTACCCGGCGGTGCTGTTGAGGCGCTGCGTAAAATTTTAACGGTTTCGGGGGGGAGGATATACCAGCTATTTAATTATCACGTCGCTGGATGCACAGTTAAATCTCTCGGTATAATAAATAGAGAGCTGAATTCGTTGGGATATTAAATTTTAAAATCTGGAGCGGGATTTACAAGTCGCTGTACGGTCCCATCTTATTTTAATAATGATTGATTGTTTAACGGCCCGCGTATGGTGATTGCTTATTAATTTATGGCTTTTTTGAATTAATTTTTGCATAAACGCTGGATTTTTTACGACTTTCTCGCGACGAATGTATTTAATATGTTTAAAGCTCGATAAAAAAAAAGCAGAGCGGATCAGTATTGCGTACTTTGCAGTGTGAAATTTGCGTTTGCAAAAACAATTTTTATCGTATCTCGGCGTAAACACTTTGATTTCCGTGTATACGGAGCGTCTACTCTTCTTTTTTTTTTTGTGCCTTCTATAAATATAAAACACGTAGCTCGAAGATTTGTATCTTGCAGCCAAAGTTCAGTCGCACGAATCAAATTGTAAATCAGAATGCGCCCTTATTTACAAACATTTTTGTAGAATTTCTCCCCCGGCGCGCGGAAACACGATCTCAAACGAAGTTATTTTCCCATTTATTTCACGAGTCTTCGGCGAACTTTTTTTGAATTTCATTAGGCGCGCCGGTTGTCGAGATATAACCGAGAGTCAAAGTTGCCGTTCCCCGCTATTGGCATTACGAAAGTTAAGGCATTTGCCCTGGAATATAAATATTTCAACGATGGCCCGGGTGCAAAGACTGTGCCGGGAGTAACTTTTTTGAAATATCGTGCATCCTCAATGGATCTGTCTGAATACATCTCCGGCGCCTGTATCCTCTTCTCCGTCGAGTGTTAACTGCCCTTGTGACAGTTTCGACGAAGTGCGCATTTATAGTCGACGACATATAGTCGTCGAAGAATAAAAATTCATTGAGTGCAGCATGTATACGTACTTTTCAAGTGATGATTTCCTATTGTCAAGTCGAGTTTTATTATTTCTGCAATTTTAGAATAGAACGAAAATAATATTTTACCTAACGCAGCGAGAAAAATCCTCTAGTAAATGCTACAATTTGCCATTCTATTTTATCACTGACTGACAATCTGGTAAATTTGACTATCTAATATTATTACTTTCATATGGAATCTATGAATTCTTCCAAAAAATCTATGAATTTTTCTAAGAAACTTATGCACTCTTATGCACATAAAATATTCTATTCTGCGAACGTGGTAATAGACTGAAAAATTACCGTACTTTGTTAGTAAAATTTATTAAAAAGAATTAGAATTTTTCATATGCATAGTAAACTTTACTATAAAGTGTAGTAATTTTTTTCAGAACGTCAATCTGTGACTGCTAACCTAAAAATATAATACCTAATTTTTCTAGCACATTTCTTTCAATGTACGAATTTTTCTAAAAAAATGATTAAAAAATACCAATGTGGACATCCTGTGACAAACTTACAGTGGTACCCTGTAAAGTTTACTAGCGCATTTCTTTCGTAGTAAATAATAATTTATATTGTGTGTAAACATTATTATTCCGATTTTTAAAATAAATATTTTAAAACCAAATATATGAATCGATGTTACTGCCTTTCTTTTGTAATAAGAATGTTTCAGTACTGCAGGTAGTATTTTATGGGAAAGAAGCACATTATTTTTATGGTTTTCAATCTAGACGAGATGAATTTTTTTAACGTACATGCCACTGATGCGCGTGATTTGCGCTGGCAGTTTGTTGCTTATGATGCTAAAGCACGCAGGCAATCGAGAAGTTTATCGAACGTTGAACATCTCGGTATAAATGCAAAGCTATCAATTCAGAGTTCAATCCGCTAATTATTTATTACGGACAAACATTTTGTAAAAAAAAAATTTAATAATTAAACTTCTTTATCTCTGCAATCGATTGTGTTTTAATACGAGACGTCGAATTTTTTGTATACACCGTCTACATGACAAGTGCAGCAAAGCAGTAATTAGCTTTCACATGAGATAAGCATATTTTTATTTTCATTTAATGTTTTTTAATGATATATATTTACTTAAATAAATATAATTTTAAATGATCATTGAAATATATTGATTGTTCAGAAACTTTACTCAATCATCTGTTTCTAGAAGACAATTTAAAATCATACGACTTAACAAGAATGACGCATAGACCTGATTTAAAATTTGATCCGGAAAAGCGATTCAGTGCAAGGCTAATACAGCTTAGTAGGAAGCGCACTGCCTAACTGGCGAGAAAGTGTAGTACACATCTTGATATCGCTCAGTACGCATCTACGGAGCACATGTGCAGCTTTTACAGTAACCTTTAGAAACGCCAGTAGTGAAAAATAATTTTTTTGTTTTAATTTAAATTAATAGAAATTAAAAGTAGTAAACGATTATTAATTTAATAGTTGTTTTAAAACCTATATATTTTTTTTTTAAATACAAGTAATATACACTACGTTTTGATCACCTTTTTTTCTGGGTAAGACATTTTTTATGTTTTCTTAATATTTTCGGTATAACTAATTTTGAATTTTGTTTGAAAATTAACTAAAACTATCTATTCATAATTCTTAAAGTAATATCATTTTTGTAGGTAATATTTTTACAATTTATTTTCTAAAAGCTGTTCTTGTTTTATAGTTTCAATTGTATTGTAGCCAGTCGTAAATCATTTGAAATAAAAAATAATTAGAGTCTATACACAAACAAGTTTATAGCATACGTACTTTTTAATTTTTTTCGCAGTTACATTACACAATGCTATCCATTCGGCCTGTCTTCATCATATGCTTGCTTCTTTTTGTTTTACCACTGTGGGTATTTATACTATTTCATTTTACGATTATTTCCATTGTTATTTCCGATGTTAATTTAATTTTATTTTCTTTGTTTCCAAATATTAGAGTTATTGCAACGCGATGTAATAGTTGCACTGATAAATGCGGAGAATGCGAATATGGATACGTTTATTCTAAAACATGTGAATTCAACGTATGTTACAAAGTATGCAAAATAATATTGGACTATTATTTGAAATATTTACAACAATATGTCAGTTAAAAAAAAAAAAAAAAAAAAAAAAAAGAAAATTAAAATTGAAATCTTTTAGGCGCCCGGCGAACCTTGCGGATACGTTGACATCAACGATCGTATCTGTGCCGAAGGTCTTTACTGTAAAAGCAACAAATGTCAAGGATGTGCTTTGTCAACTTTTAAGTGCTTCGTCGACTTACAACCAAGTGTAAAAAGAAACGCCAATGTAAAACGATACTAATAGTCTTTAAAAAGTCAATAAATACGATAATAATTTAACGAGCAATAATTGCCTTTACCATCATTACTCTTCTAATGCGAAAGACCAACTGCTTTGATAGTTATTAATTTGCAGATGTGCGTAACTGTCACACTAAAATTCGCAAGAAGACAGTGGATATTGCGAGGATTTTTTACGAGTATGGTTACTGGAAAGTAACTCCCGTACCTTTAAAGGAGTAATTGCTTTCCCAGTAGGTGGTATAAAGTTAAGCGACGCGCAATGACGCTTCCAACGAAGTGATATAATGATTTAGCTCGGGCGCCGGAAGCTAAAAATAATCGTTGGTTTCCCGTCCGATGGACAGTGACCGTTTATCGTGACGACTGGCGCGGCGATTTATCGCCCTGGGATTAGACAGCCTGAAATCGTGCAGTCTTGCACTATTCCTACGGCTGTGGTATTCCACATTCTGCTTCTAGTGCTCCCTTGCGAAATAAAATTTATATTCCTTTGGTTCTTCATTTCTCGTAAATTTATTCAATAAATTGTGCGAGAATTCTTTTTCTTTATTTATCGCTTCTAATGGATTCCTTCGAAATATTTAAATTAAAAAATAGTCAGCTAGAAATAGTCAAATTAGAAAGATAGTTTTACTATAGTCTATTTATGAAGATTCGACTGGAATAATTATTTTTACAATGGCAATGTAGTATACATCGCTGTCTCTATAACGGAAATAGCACGTTTCAAATTTCTCCAAAAAAAAAACAGACTTTTGATTTAAACGTGTACAAAAATGATGTATAATTCTGACAATTCAGATAGATAGATAGATATACTGATATATTGATTAAATTCTGTTTATTATTTTATTAAAATTGAATGCAATTTATTATTGTATATTTTTCACAGATTTTTTAAAAATTTAGTAAAATATTTGTGTATGATAAAATAAAGCTCTTTTCTTTCTGAAATAAAGGATTTTCGTAATTATGAAATGTTTGAATCTTCGTTAGAGGCGAAGTTATAAACTATGGACTAAGTCTACAGATAATCTTAAAAAATTCAAGAAAATCATGAAATGAATTAAAAATAGAAAAAAAAAGAATTTGTTCAATGTTTTCAAAGGTGTTACAAAAAAATATCTCAGCCTAGTGTACGTTCCACAAAATTGTGAATTAATAAGCATTAACCGTGCATTAATTTAATATCTATTTAAAATTTCTGATCATAAAGATCAATTTGGGGCTAATTAGGAAGTAATCAGTCAAGTGCTTCAGTTTGCACGTCAATCCCGTGTATACAAAAAGATCGATGTGAATCGGCCATTGTTTTCCCGCATAAGTAATATAACTTGGGCAGAGGGGAGTATCGAGCGTTCAGATTCAAAGGACAAGTTCATTTGCATTTGAGGCATATATTCATAAGCGCAAGGAGCGCCGCGCAGGGGCGTGAAATTGCAGGACGATGGTTCGAAGTTCCGCCAAGGGAGCGCAATCAATTTCTATCGGACGGAGACGATAACGCGCCGATGGAAGATTATTATCGCGACCAGGCGAGGAATGTACGGTTGGAGCGCTGGATCCAAGAACTTGAAATCGCATATACATTCCGGGATTTAGTCAAGCGAAAGAAAGGAATAAAAAGAGATATTGAAGGGGATGAAGGTTATAAAATTGATACGATCGATTTTCCCCGTTACGCTCTTCAATTTACTCTTATTTTTTAAGAATTGACTCGTCGATTTGTTTTTCGCAAGATTTTCTTTTTTATACAGCTTATTTACAATGGAATATCTCAATAAGGCTTTTTATTTTATCGTTGCCTTTGCTTCGTATTGTAGGGTGAATTATACGTTATTTTAAAGAGTTATTGTTGTTATCAAAGAAATATTTTACTTCTCGAGAACAGAATAATGTTATCGGAAAGATGTTATTTTTACTTTGTTAATTATTCGACGATATCGTACATTTTAAATCCATTATTATTCAACAAAACGTAGCTTAAAAATATTTTAAATTAATTCTCTGAATACCATTTTCTTAATAAGTACATTTTATAAATAACATTTAAATGTTCTCATCAGTTTTCATTTTAAATTAATCTATTGTTATTAAACAAACAGTACGTTAAAGGCAACGGTTAATCAGTTAATTAAATTTTAAGTGCACGCATCAAAAATAAGTGCATGCCGTGATACAGTACTCGTTAGTGTAGTCAATATAAATTTGAAGTTCCATTAAATTAATTAAAATAATTTACTAAAACTACCGAACACTTAAACCCAAAGAATATCAACGATTCGACTATAAACGAAAAATAAGCAAGAAACGTACATTTAACAAATGAAGTACCGCACTGCATTAAACTGACAATGAGTTAAACATATTTTCCTGCTTTTAATTTTCTGGCAACGGCTAGCCAAACAAAAAGCCCGAGCCACTGTAAAATTAACAGCTTCCGCGCACTCCGCTCAACAATATTCCTCCCGCATGACAAAGAAAAACCATCCCCCGTCCTCATTCGGCTTCCCACCCACGATTCACGCCTATGTAACGACGCGTCGTCTCCTGCACGCAGAGCCATTCACGCTCGATTAAGAAAGGCCCGACCGCGACGTCGACCAAATCGCTTAGACAAAGACGTAGGGGCACGGCGGAAAGGGTGGCGAGGGGGGAAGAGGGGAGTCAGCGTCAGGTGCGCAACGTATGGACACTATAGATCGCCCTGGTTTCCCCCTCGACGCGCGGCTCGTCTTTCCAGCGCACACACGACGTACGCGGCATTAAGTTGCGCCATTAGGGTGGACACTGATAAATGCGCGCGAAATTAATGCCCTCGACGTGGTGCGAGCTGCGCGAGTTACGCGTCTCCGTGCGCGGCAGCCTCGCCTTCAATTTTGATCGGGATATATTGAAATGCGGTCGCTCTCGGTCGTTCGACGTTTTCCACGCGGGAATTCCCACGGGGATTAATTTCTGTTATGCTCGCTCGTCGTTATTTCGAGGAAGCGCGTTTGACTGCGCTCGATGCTGGAATTGCACGAGCGAGAAACTTCCATTGGGATTGGATTGGGCTTTCCTTCTTTTATTTTCTTTCTTCTGTAGTAGTACTAACCCTGGTCGTTGCGAATTTCGAGGAAAAATTAATTAACGTAAATTTTCACTTGTGTATTCAAGTTCTGGGTATAAAAGCGTTCTTAATAATAATGAAAAAAAAAAAATATATGATGGTAGGATATATTTAAACAAGTATTTAATGAAATGTATAAACAGTTATTTCTCTTTTTCCGCTTAATTTGACGGATTAATGAGTAAACATTCAATTAAATAGCGCTGAAATGTGAAAAGTTCCAATTATGAATTTATTATTTCCATTAGGGTCATAAAGAATCTTATGTTTGATTAATTAATTAACTGCAAATTATCAAGCAGTATAAAAATTTTATTTGTATTTTTATTTGAAAGACTAAAAATACTAATATAATGAATTCTCTGATTGTATATTTAATAAAACTGTATTATTATCTTAACCTGCAGCATTTATGAAATTATGGATTGATATCAATTTTATCATTGAATAAATAAATAAACAAACAGACACTTAAGCAAATTACAACAATTATTTACTATAATTAATACCCAATATCAACAAGAGTCTTCAACCACTAAAAGAACAAACGCGAAGTAATTTGAAAAAATGTTATTTACTCCTTAATTCTAAAAAAAAAATGCTACAAATTTTAAACTTTCACAAATATCCTCCCACCTTATTTCAAAATTACTTAATAAAACTTGAAAATGAAAGAAAACGCACGCTCGAGTTCCAGGCCCCCCTTAAATCTTCCCTTTTTACTGGCATCGATTTAAAAACCCGCGCACAAGCGAGGGGCCGCGCGCGAGTAACGAAGAATATCCAATAAATCGACTCCGCGTTTCCTCCGCCTCTCTCCCCCTATATATTTTTTTAAGCGCTCCGCCTACAACCGAGGCGCTGTGCTCGTCGCGCAAAAACGCATTGGGCGAGAATGGAGTGCGTCGTGGATAAAAAAAAGAGAAAGAAAAAAAAAAAAAGAAGAAGGAATGGCCGAGCGAAGTAGATGGGCGAAGTTGACGCCGCGGCGATAATCGTTACTCGAATTACGAGCAAACGTCTATATCTTAGATGACGTGGGTTCCCGCGGAAGGGTTCGCGCACGTCCGCCGGGGATAATAGCGATCACCCCGCAGGTGGAAATCGGATATAAACTGGGCGAGCGTAACGCGAGACTCTAAACTCGGAGTGGATAGGAGAGCCGCGAGTCTATGTGTCTCGCCGCCGACGCGATTTCGATAAATCTCGGACAGCGGCGGCGCGGCCCGTCGACCGATAGGCCGCGCGTTTGTTTACGACTACCGGCGTGGATTGGACGATCGATCCCTCGGCGTAAGAAGCGGGGCGAAAGGGAGAGGGACGAGCGGCGCGTCTGAGCGGAGCGGGATGTTACTACTGGCGCTCCCGCGAGGAAAGGGATCAAAGTCAATCGACCGGCCAGTGGCGATCTAAAAATATCAGGCTACTATTCTTGATGGGGTTGTACAATTTAAAAACAAGTTTTTTTTTCAAATAAAGTTTCTTTTTAGAGGCGGTGAAGCGTAGGAATAATCTGGAGTTGTTTAAAGTTTTTATTCTTCATATTTTAATTGTATCTAATTTTCTATTTAGCTGCAACAATTTGGATAAATGTATTGCTCGATGGTGGGTGGCAACATTTAATTAAACTGGGTCAACTTTAAACCTCAAATTAAACTTCACGCTGTTGTAGGAGATTTGAACGTAAATTTCTCTTGGGAGGCAGTGATCACTATAAAGTTTGATCAATTATCTGATAACTACCGGCAACAATAGTTTACTAAAAGTGCACCTGCACATTAGCTTTTCTAATTATTGCATTATTAAAAGTAATTATCAATTATTTTGTTTGTCAGAAATTAACAGTGATAAAGTTTTGCAAATTAAATATAAAATTTTAGAATTGTCTATTAGTTTTGAGTTATTCTTTGAGAATATTAATTCTGTTCGAGGTGCAAAATTTTATATTAAATTACATTATTACATGAAACTAAATCATTATTTAGTGTTGCAATATATTAATCAAGTTCCTTTTATAAAAGTTTAAAAAATTATCTTTTAAATGATATTATTTATAAATAATATCATATTACTTTACTAAAATATTTACTTTCCCTACACTTCATAATGACTTTGGATAAGAATAAGATAAAGGCTTTTATTTTTTTCAAAAATCATCATTTTCACCGAATAACACGTAGCGAATACCGTCAAATTTTATGAGCGCATATTAGTGCGCTAAGAAATATCTCCAATAAAAAGAATCAGCAGCATCGCGAAAAATAAAATTTTTAGTATTCTCGTATTCTTATCATTCTTTGTAAAGAAGGGTACATACCCATTTGGTAATGCGTCGTAAAATAGTTCAGCTTAGAAGAAAAAAAATCAATAAAAGCAAGAAGGGCGAGAAAAAAAATGAGAAACGTATGTACACACTTCGACCGGGTAGTACATTTGAAGGCGACAAAAGAGCCACCTGGGAGTTAGGCCAAATGCATCGTAAAAAGCTAAGAAGATGTTTCTCCCGCGAAAAAATGTAAACAATAAAGTTGAGTCGTCGACGTAGCGTGGCAAACTCTCCGGAGAGAAAAGAGCCGAGGGAAAAAGGGGAGAGGGGACCTTCTGTTGGGAGATTGAAGGAAATAAAGGATGAGGATTGAATTCTGATTTACTGAGACTTGAGTGAATTCGTGCGAGGCAAGGGAGAGGAATGTTTGCGCGAAAGGTCGAGAAAATTTAGGCGACAGTGTTAGCGGAATTTTGATGATAGTTTTTGGGCCACAAGAGGTGACTGCACGGAGAGAAATGTTTATATAAACATTAAAACAATTTTTAATAAAAATTACTATACTGTTTAGTAACGTGGGGACAAAGTCGTATTTTAT
>JAWWEN010053599.1:0-39950 GCA_035582955.1 Sycophila texana | reverse complement strand
CACACACACAGCAATAAGACTATTTTACAAATCTCTTTTGTATTTAGTTTAAAATATCCCATAAATTACTTTTTTTGATTAAATAAATTTCAAAGACAAATATTCATATTATCTTGCATAAAGGGGAGGATTCAGATTTAAAGACAACTTTTAAATATTTATTATTTATTTTAAATATTCACATTTTTTTTAAATCTGCAACCTGTAAAAACTGATAATATATTATTTGTGTAAAAATTTTTAAAAATTAAATCGATGTGGTATGTACCCGTAATACATTCTTTTAGAACATTATTGATATTTTCTAAAGCCTGTCTTTATTTATCTGTACTTTATAATCCTTTTGAGAACTTCGACATCAAAGTAACGGCAAAAATAAACAAAATCGAATTTCTTCTTTAATAATTTAACCTAGAACAATATATTATTACGTATGAAAGTACTTTAAAAAAAAATTTAAGAAAAAATCCACTATTATCAATTTAGTCGCAGCCTGCCAAAGTGAAAAAAGAAAAAAAGTCTGGGAATTCGTCCCTTCCCCTAAGCTTGGATCTGAAATAAGAAAAAAAAGGCGAACGTCGGAAGAGTCGCGAGGAGGCGGATGGAAGTGGAGGTGCCTCAGTGAAGATCGTCGCACGCGATATGCAAGGCAAGATCCCGCATAGAAAGGGGCACCGGGGAAAGGTGAAACGCAAACACGACTAATTCCCCGCTGCTACGTACACAGCGTGGACAACACGGATGCTCCGCACTCGGATGAGAATGAATGCGGCTTTGAGAATTATGTACGCCGGGCTAATCCTTTTTTTTTTTCTTCTGACGATACTTGCCTTCATTGTTGTATCGATCGAATAAATCGAACCGCGAGCTTTCTCTTTCGCTGCTTTGAAAATCGATGAATTTTTGAGCAGTCCGTCTGCTCCAGATCGGCCTTGTATGTTAGAGCAAACTTTTTAATTGCCAGTAGAAAAAGCGACGATCGTTTTTTTTTTTTTTTTTTTTTTTAATTTTCAAGTTGAAGAGTAAACATATAAATATATATTTAATATCGGAAGTATAGTCCTAAATACTTTATTTGTTGCGATTAACTGAGGGATGATTGAGGAAAAACTAAGGAATTAATTTTAATTTAAATAATATTTATTTAATTCTGGTGATTCTTAATGAGTAACTTTTTAACGGAAACAAATCCTTACAAATAGAAAGAAATGAAAAAATAAATTGAAAAAAATAAATAAATAAAACTGAAAGTAACTGCAACGTATTGCAGAAAGGGGTAATGACCCATTATAATTTCTGATATAGAGGGCTTTACAAATGAAATCATAAAAACCGTAAGGACGTAGATGGAAATTCCGGGGTGAATTTTCGCAGTGGTATTAGCTGGGAAAAACTTGTTACGATCAGCAAGAAACGTTCATTAATAATTGTGTTACATGACAAATGCAATTTTACGAATGGAAGTTTAAATTGAGAGACCAAATGAAAATGAAAAAATTCTACGTCCCCTTAATTGTTGGCTCACTCGATGCTTTTTTTATTGCCTGCTTATTTATTCATATTGATTGGGTTCATATATCTTATGAAGGAGGCGTAAGTTCATTAGAGAAGAAAATACAATGGACTCGGATATTACAATTTGAATGAGCAGCGATGTCGGATATTATACGATATGAATGAGTGTCTATTCGAAAAATAGAGGAAAAGAAACCAAAGTTTATGAATTCAAAGCGCAAATATCTGGTCCTGTGCATATAGGAACGTTTATCATTGTCATACGTGGAGAATGATTCTCTATTGAAAATTGCAATAGTCAATTTTAAAGTCATCACAGATTGACATTATTGAAAAAATTAAAATAATTTCTTGTAAAACTTTACAAGTGCTATAACAAAATTTGTTAGAGTAAGAGTAAATTATGCAAAAAAACTAGAGCAATTTTCAGTCGAACAAACTATTGTTTTAATTTTTTAGCGATCTGTGAGGACGATTGACTATTGCAATTTTGAGTAGAGAATTTTTCTCCGAGTGAATTTGTGCTACAATCTATTTTGCAAATGGTTTATTTTAGTTTTTCATATAGTTTTTTAAACCCAATTTTAAAGTTCCTCTATTTATCTTAAAAAGAAATGAGGGCACGAGGATATTGTGATAGATTGAAAAAACAATTGAATTGGTTGGACAAAAGGCTGGTTTAATGGCACTAGAATTCAAAAGCTTTTGCCATGCATTTTCCTATAACGTATTTATCTTATTTATAAAATTATCAAAGAATTTTTTTTTATTTAAATAAATTATTGAAGTAATCATTAAATGTTAAACATTCTAAGTATTCCGTAATTTGTTTTTAATGTGAAAATTATTTTTGTTACTGAAATTGAATTTTTTAAATATTCTAAATATTTTGAAACTTTTATTAAACAATCGTTTGCTAATACAATTACTCTATTTTCTCCATTAATAGAAAAATAATAATCATTTGCCTTAAATCATACGTTCTTTAATGCATATAAATGAAAACAGATCGCACAAATTTTTCCGGTTATATTCGCGATCCCCCAAAAAATAAAACAATCATATACCTCGTTGCATTAAACGAGACGAATAAAAAAAAAAAAATCCGCTGTAGATTTTTTTTTTTATCGCTGCCGACGAGATATCAGCCGAGCTATTTTTCTACATCAGACCACATGACGATGCGATTGCATTTTCTCGGGTGGACGAAAATTCATTCGAAGTGTTTGCGCGATCCCCAACAAATGAAACAATCATATACCTCGTTACATTAAACGAGACTTAAGAACAAAAAACAAAAAAAAAAAAAAATCCGCTGAAGATTTTTTTTTATCGCTGCCGACGAGATATCAGCCGAGCTATTTTTCTACATCAGACCACACGGCGGTACGATTGCATTTCCTCGGGCGGACGAAAATTCATTCGAAGTGTTTGCGCGAGCGTAGTATATATACGTACACCCGCGCCGGGGTTATCCGGCATTTTCGCGTAAGCGCACGTTTCGTAGCGCGCGCCTCGCTCCATTGTGCGCGCGGAATTAACTTCGCTTATGTGTCGCCGCTCCGCGTGCCTTTCGTTTCTTCCTCTCTGCGAAAGTATCCCGTACCTTTTCGCGGCGTTTGCTCGAAAACAGTAATAATAATGCGGAAGCACGAGCGCGAGCTTTAATTTTGTGCGCGGCTCCTGCCCCTGCCCCCCTTTTTTTTTTGTTTAGCTACACTCACGCGGTGAGATTGTTTTTAATTTTCCTCGGGGTTGAAAAAAGAGTTTTCTCATTTTTTTTTGTGTACGGGATTGCCCAGTGTATAAGCCAGGCCCGGTTTAGTTTTGGTTTTCTCCGAAAATTCGGAGATTTCAGCGGTGAATGGGGGAGATGACGTACAAATGCTGTTATCAATTTTTCTTTTTTAATTTTTTGATAAACGTCTGTTGCGTTCGCTAGAGAGAAAATGGAAAAAGCAGAGTTAAAATTTTTTTAGTTGAAAATTTAACTTTTAACTGGGAGTACAAAGGCATTTGTGAACGAAAATTCTGGATATTAAATAATAGCAGTGTATAATAATTCACATTGTTGAGTGAAATAAAAGTGAATGAATGAAAGTTCCAAGTAAACGTTGTGTATATCTATAAAACACGAGCCAACTACAACAGAGAAACTTCAGTTACAACAATTACCTTTTCTCCAAGATAATCTAAAAGTCATCGCTGGCATTCCAATGTATTACAACATTTATTCATCAAACTCCCGTATTATTATAAGTCTAGATATACGTAATATACGTAATATACTTAATATACGCAATACACGTAATACTATAAAATTTTAATATTATATAGCAGCTCATCCAGTTTATTCTAAAAATCTAAATTACTGCTAATAAAATAGCAAACCTGTGTATATAATTTTTATTTATTACTGTGACATCCCATATAAATACATTTATTAGGTCTGAATGTAATTTATTAGCGTGAATAAGTGAGTGTAAGTGAGTATAGCGTTTACAACGTTATTTTATTGATTGACTGAATAATTTTTTTTTCTAGTCATTTTAATAAATTATAATACTGTTTAACTGTTATATTTCTTTGTTAATTATACTTGGACTTACTTTTAAACCAGAATCCTGTTTTTATTGATTGTTTATACGACTTAAGTGCATAATCCAGTATTATTTATGAAATTGCTAGTTTATACCATAAATTTTTCATTTATTTTACTATAAATTTATAAAAAAAAAATCTATGAAAAAAATATAATGACCAAAGTAGTTGGCTTAATTACTATATTTCAAAACTACGTTTTTTCTTTCAAAAATTTAATTTTTGTTAGAAATATCGACATATTCCATATAATCGTCAAAAAAAGTCTCTTCCTCGTTACTTCCAGTCGAAAAAATCTGAATAAAAATGATACAACTGATAATTTACTTTGAAACGCGGCAAGCTAATTAAAAACGAAAGCGCGAGTATACAAAAAAAGGCAGAACCTTTCAGAGAGAAAACAGCGAAAAAAAAAGAACAGAAAGAAAAGTTTCTCTAAGGTGAATCCGATCGGGCGCAAACTCGCTCGGGCCAGCGCTCCTGTAAAACGCAAAGAAAAAAGGTGAAAAAAAAGGAGGAATACTACGCTCGCGCGACTAGCGAGCGAGGCGCTTTTGTGTAATTATTACATTGACGAGCATCGAGCGTGCGAATTGCGCGTCATTGTGCCGTAGCTCGTCTCGAATGCCGCTTGGGAGAGGCGAAGGTGGAAAGGACGCAGTGGCGGCTTACTTAGCCTTGTTTCCTTTTTTTCGTGGAACACTACGAGCAGCCTACGAAACCCGCGGCCCCTGACACCGCTGCGCTTTGACTCTCTTTTCTCGGCTGCTTATACTACTTCTTTTTCGCGAGGCTGATAAGTAGAAGTACCTTCGTTCTCAGTCGGCTTCTGCCGATAATTACAAGCCTTTTCATTAATCATTTTCTCTCTGTCAATATTAAATGTTTCATTTAAGCTGTTTCGTTTATTTATTTATTTATTTATTTATTGCGGTTGAAGTTATTTATTTGTTTATTTTTATTCGGGTTCCTTGCAATCCATTAAAAGCTTTTAACTGAAAATAAAGATTAAAGTATTTCTATGGATTTTATTTTCCGTAGGAAATATTTGAATATTTTGTTATACTTTGTATTCGTAAAATTTTATTTACATAATTATTATTTATTTTATTTATTTATTTATTTATTTAATAATAATTTTTTGGACTAAGATCAGATTTTGGAAGAGTTTATTTTATTCTACTTATTTGTAGAGACAAATGGCCTAAAAATGTACCTTTATTCGCTTGAAATGTGCTTTCTTCTTCGTTAAGGGTGGCGATGTAATTCAAGAAATTTTCGGGAGCTTCAGAAAGATATTTTTAAGTCTAATATTGGATTTTCTCGGCAATCAATCGATTAAAAAGACAGTGAAACTCTCCACCGCAATCACTGAAGCAATTAGAACTAGTACCATTTAAGTGCGCTCTAAAAAACTTTACGATGAATTTCTAATAATTTTGGAATACTATTAATTTTCATTTTACTTTTTAATTTAAATATTGCGCCTTCTAATTATATCTTTTATATTATTATGTTAAGGATCTATTTTGGTAAATAATTTAAAAAAATAATAATAACATGTCTTAATTACTATACTTATAAATAATAATTATTGTTATTTACATTCACTTTTTATTCGTAAAAATTTAAAAGAAGAAATAAAGAAAATGTTTTTCCTTTCATTCTATATTCAAATAAAGGCATCACAAGTTAAAAAGAATCCACTTGCGTAAAAGATCCAATTGAAAGTGAAACTATAATTGAAAAGTGCGCGTAGCTCGTGAACTGACGAGTGTAGCTTCATAGAAAAAATTCAAATTCCCAAATAAATCAGAACGAAACAATGAACGAAATGAAATGAGGATTCCACTTTGGGGAAAGATGCTCGGTCCTTCTCCTAATTACACGGCGCGAGGCGGCATTATATCACTTCTATTCGCCGAGGGAGCCAAGAGGCGCGCGTGCATCAATTACGCGAGAGTCGAGGTGAAAGAAATTCGGATGTGGCCAATTTTCTCCTAATCTCGTCGCATCGATCTATCCGTATATTATTTCTTCAGCTGCCTCATTTTTTTTCACTCTCCTCTCCTTCTGTTTTATTTTTTCTCATAGCCACGTGCCGAGCTGCTTGCGCAATTGTTTCGCCGGCGTATACACGTATCCGGAGTCCCTTGCCGAAAGTTCCGCGCGCGTAATATAATAAGACTCTCCTCGATCTCTTTGCAATGCGTGACGCCGTCACGCGTCCAAGGAGCTTCCTCTCGGCCGTGTGAATGGCGCGCGTTTTCCATTTGTTTAATTAAAAATTTATAAATGCCAGCGTAACCCGAACTCTACGCGGTTCGACAAAAAAAGGATGGGATAATGTTATTTTCTTTTGTTTTTCATTTTTCGAAATTTCTGTATGTTAATATATTAATGAAGACATAATATTTTAATATGTTAATATATTAATAAGACATAATGAATGTAGACATAATGTTAATTGTGTCTAAAGTAGGATAAATGAAATTTTCTTTTTTTTTTCTTTTGTGCAAGTGACTACATTTTTCACTTTCAAATATTTGTGTAATATTCAAATTTTCCCTTATTTTAGTAGTGAATATTTTTCATGGATTAAAGTGTGTGGAAAGTGAAATTCTTTTTAATTATTTCTCTTATAGTAAATATTTTAAAAAAATAAAAATTTTTTCGTATTTAATTTTCCCTTACTTTTGTTACAGGTTTAAACAGACTGTAAAATATACTTGGATAAATAAAGTAAAATAAAATAAAATATTTCGCGTGTTGTATTAATAAAGGGAATGTAATTGTTATCAGAAAATTCTGCGATTCTTTCGCATTTAACAAACAAGCGTGAGTTGCAAACGTGAATTAAAAAAAAAAGTTAAAAGCGTGCACATTACAAACGTATATTTCTGTATTCTGATAAATGAAATAAATCAACTTTTTTTTTTTTAAACATGCACTTCTTAATGATACATTATTTTCTTAGTATTACGATAATTAAGAATTTCTTAATAAGTCGAATATAATTGATACATTCATTAAAAACTACATACATCACATACCTATAATCTCATTTAAAACATAATTATACGGTCATAAGTGCGTTTAATTTAGTATACAAACATAGCGAAGTAAAAGTTTTACCTATAAATCATCAGATGTATATCTTCCTGCAATATGCGCGAAAAACGCATTTAACTGGCCGTTAGTCACTTTAGCGAGAGACTTTTAGCAATAATTTTCAAATGAGTCGCAATAAAAGCGAAAAAAGAAAAAGCACTCCGCGAGCGAAATAAAAAAAAAAAAACAGCAGCAGCAGTGGCTGAATTCGCTAACTGTTTTCACATTGCGGACGAGAGCTCCTGGAGTACAGGTGGCACGGTCGACCATAAGTCAGCGCGGGCGGCGGTCGCCGTCGGAAATGATGAAGCGACGTGCGCCGCGTCGGTCTGACGGATCGCGGAATTATACTACTGGCGCCGAGCTCCGAGCGCCTACTGCCGAGTCGCGCGTATATATGTGTATAGATATATATGTATATATGACGCGTGACGGCTGCTGCGGCTCCCGGCAGTTGGAGATAAGATCGCGCGACTCGAACTGCTACCTTCGGCGTGCTACCCAATTCATTTTGCACGGGACAAAATTATTTAGTGCCGCTTAGACCGACGCTCGAAACTTTTATTTATAAATTTAACATTTTACGATTTTTTTTTATACTGCGATTTTAGCGCGAGTTGGATTTATGATGTTCAGTAACTGACATGCACGATAAGCACTTGGACTTACGTGTGACATTTATTTGTCATCTAGGATTTAGGTAGGACTATCAAACAAAATAAACACAAAAAATGCATATTTATTTAATTCTGTTAATTTTTAATGGATAATTTCTGTTTCTATACACAGATAAAAAAAAACATTCAGCCAAAGTTATGTCTTAATAGTTAAGACACAAATTAAAATTATTAAAAATACGATGATGTTAGCTAATATATTACAATATGTTAGTCAAAATCAGTTCAGTATTAAAAATTAAAGGAGTTTATAAAAATTTTTATGAATTTTTCATCGTTTATCAATTTACATCGTACAAAGTAATATAAATATCATTAACCAACCCCTTAACTGGTAAGGCTTTTATAGCTTTTCGTGCCAAAACTGGTAGCCACAAATACTATGTTTAAGTGTAAAAAATATTGTTTTTAGAGTTTTAAACCCATTACGAAATATCGAAGTTATCCAAATATGTGCATATATAATACATAGCCAGTTTTGGCACGCCTTTTTTTGTGTATATATGTTACATAGCCAGTTAAGGGGTTAATGTTTGCGTGATCATTAAAACTTCAAGAATACTATTAATTTTTATTTAATTATTAGTAATATCAATGATTTTTTAATCATTTTAATTCGTGTCTTAACTGTTAAGACACGGAAAACTTTGGCTCTAAGTTTCCTTTTTATCTGCGTATAATAAATAGAAGTGCAAAATCTTTGAATAGACTCTTTGTAGATTCAGTTAATCAGTAGAGATTTTAATAAAAGCTAATTTTATAATAAACACATAGAATTATCTCATTTAATTTTAAATGAATGTCATTATAATGTTTTAAACAAGCTACAAAGACTTCAGAATAGATTAAAATAATCAGTAAAAATAATGATTATAGTTTTAAGTTTTGTAATTGTAAGTTTACTTCTGTACACCAGGCCTATGTACAGGTAGATGGCCTTTATCTCTATAGGAATTATTACTGGGGCCTATAGGTTCTCAAGTTTTAAATATTTACTGGTATCAATAAATAAATAAAATAAATATATCAATAAGTTAAACTATTTTTTTAATTGTAAAATTTAATGTTTTCCATAGTAAGCAAACCTATTTGAGGGACTGTTCACTCTCCTTCACCCTCTCCTTTAATTCCTATCATCAATTGGCCATTAAAAAAAAACACAAACGTAATATTTTCATGAGAACATTCAATCGAGCAATTGTAAACGAGACGCGCGCATTAAAATAAATCAGTGACTCATTATACATCCTTAAGACCCATTATATAGAAAAATACGGGCCAGTCGCTTGCAAAAGCACTAAAAAAAGCAGCTTGAGCAACGGACTACTCAAGGAGCGTGAAGCCATCGAAAAAGAGTTGACCACAATCGAGTCGTCAGTTTCCCGAGAGCAGCACCCCGGGCTCCAAAAGGTCCAAAGAGCGACCTTCGGGCAAAAGGCAGCCCGAGGAAAAGCGATGCGCACCGCGTTCCAGTTATTGCGCCGCGCCGCGTATAATGTTCTTTCTCACGCGCCCCTCTACCCGTGCGTCCTCCTCGTGGATCTCCCAATTACAGCATCTAATTATGCGGCGTCATTAAGCCGGATTTCTATGCTCTTTCTCTTCTGGCCGAGGCGCGAGCGTACCTACGAGCGTCAAACAAATGAAGCGGGCGATGAAGTTTAAAAGCGCTTTTCCGAGGTGCTTTTTCCACTCTTGCTTTTGACGATCGTGTGTATACGCGTGTCAACCGAAGCTAATTTGACTTTTGCGGCTTGGCGAGTATTCATTTTTTCGCGATTCTATATATGTATTTTGGAGAAAGTCCCTTTCTGCGTTTGTGCTTTTAAGGAAAAATCGTTTTATTATGTCATTTTTTTAAAATAATTTTTTAAATAATAAATAGTTTTTTATTTAACTGAATCAACTAAATATTTAATTATTATTAGTAGAAGCAATAAATTTTGTTTAAGCAATAAATTTTGATTTTTTTATCTACAAATTTTGTTAATTCAATTAAATATTAATAGTTAAATCAATAAAATAATTTTGTAAAAAGGATTGTAGGAATTATTTTTTTATGAATATTATGAGAAAGTTAAACAAAATTTCGTAAATGAAAGTTCAGGAAAAAAATATATTTTTCGGCGATAGTCCTGCCTTCAGAAGTAATTGGAAAAATTTTGCTTTCAAGCTAAATTTATGCTTTGCATAAATAATTTAAGATGAAATTTTTGCAAATGAACGGCGGAGGAAGTAGTTATAAATCAATGAGCTTACCGAGAAAAAAGTTTAAGTAAACAAAAATGTTTGAAACAAACTAGGTAATAGTCATTTACTACGAAGCAAAAAAGCGGCCTGCTGTTTACGTCCTTCATTAATTCTTATACTCTTATACTTATGCTTCTTATGCCAGATATAAATGCCCTTCTAAAATTACTTAATGACACGTATTTTTTTCATAATGAAATTTTTACGTTACTATTTAAGTACACACGTCTCCAAAAATAAAGGAGCGTTTGGCGCAGTTTTATGACTTGTAACGTGCGCTTAAATGTAATGTATATAATTAGGCTACTGTTTTAAAATTAAAAGATTGTAGATTTGTATAATAAACTCGAATTTCATACTATAACGCTCGTGAGTCTCGTAAATTTCTCTAAAACCTTAAGAAAATTAAATTATAACAATTTTAAATGATAAAACCGTTTAAAATTAAATTTTCGTGAAATACGTCATTTTATTCACTAAGATACTTATTTTTTTTTTTTGTCAAACTGTAAATAACCGAAAATCTATCTATAGTGTAACTAAAAACAAAAAGTTTTACGTTTGTTAAATTACCTTTAAATTAACAGTTTAGGAGGCGCTCGAACTTAAAAGAAGTTTATGTATAGTTCAAAAAGTTTAAAACTTATACAAGATGTTTAATACCGAAGAGAGTTTTACATACATCGAGAAAAAATTCAGTATTGGAAAAATTACAATATTTTCTTCTAAATTTACTATAGCTTTTTTCAAAAATTTACTGCAAATTTAACGAATTTTGCTATTGGTTCTTTTAAATTTTGCAAGAAACTATTGTAATTTTTCTAATAACCATTATAACAGGGAATCTTAATAATTCTAATAATTTTAATAGTAGGATATTAAAATTTTTAGTACATCTTTTCTCTCTATGCACAAAAAAGAGCGCAGTGGAATTAAATTACGATATGAGCAGCACACAAAAAAAGAAACATAAAGAAAACATTTTTAATCACTGTTAAAAATATATCTACTAAAATTTGCTACATTTTATAGAAACTGGAAAATATATTCAATTTAAACCAAATTCTAACATAATTTATCTTAGATTTGTAATAATGTTACTTTACGTTTATCTTTGTTTTTGCAATAATAAATCATATGAGAATCATATGAGATGTTGAACTGATAATCATCATATGATTATGATGTGAGAATTTTATATTTATTATATTTATAATAAAAGAATTAAAAAAAAAAAGAAAAGTTTTTTCCATATGATTTTACACTATTTTCATAAGATTCTCACATGATTCTCAGATGATAATCACATAATTATCAGTTCAAAATCTCATGTGATTTTTATATGATTTTCAAATGATTTTTTTTTTCAGCAGCGTATCGAAACGTTGCACATCTATTAATATTCATAACGCGTTGTACTCATTAACATCGATACAAACCTTTCCAAAACAAAATTACTATAATTAATCACAAATTTTTGTCTACTATGTTAAATAAATTTCACTAAAAAATTTTTCGTGAGTAAAAATGAAAAAGAAGAAAAAAAGAAGGTAAATTGTCATAAGCATACGTACCACGTGGAGCTGTTGGTGGCCAGTGGGGATGGAAGCCGCGGCCGTCACTGGCGCCTCGCTCTCATGCAAGCACCGCGATCGTCAACAACACAACGCAAGAGTCCTGGCACTTCACGACACCCGTTCTCTACTCGTATATATATACAAATATATATCTATATACTACGTATAATATTTATATAACTTTATATACAATGTATATAAAGTACTTCGCGCGTCGAATCTTGACTTAAATCGCTGAGGCCGAGCTTGCAACGGCGCTGATGCGCGGGGGAGGGCTGCTGCGGGGCTCTTGTGTCAGGAGACGGTCGGCTTCGGCGCGAACTGCGCGAAGGAGTCGCGGCACGGTACTGACGAGCCGAGCTGCCGGTCGGCAAACCTCATGCCGCGGCGCCCGCGCCGTTCTCCGCGCCTCCTCCCCCCTCCGCGCGGCGATCCTGCGCCTCCTCCTCCTCCACCTCCTCCCGGATCGTCCCGGACCATGGGATGCTCTCGCGGCCACGGGATACTCGGCCGAATCGCATACAGCCCCCCTCTGGAGCGCGCACAGCCTTTCCTCTCTCTCTCCCGCCGTTGTAGCGGGCACCGAGGAAATTCTATGCCTCGCGGAGGTGAGCATCTCTCCTTTGACAGCTATTGACGGGGCGAGCTAGCACACCTCTCTCTAGTCGCTCGTTTTTTTTATTCTTTCTTTTTCTTTTCTTTTTCACTTTCCGGAAAGATTTTTCACTTTTTACTTTTTATTAGTAGTATTGTGTTCCGGCGGGTGGTGCGACTCGGTTTAGTCTTGTTTAGGAGTACGAGAAGAAAGGATGTTACTCTTTTTTCTTTTTTTTTAAGTGTTAATGCTCTTCGTCATTGTGTTTCTGTTTTTTTTTTTAGAGTATGAAGTAGTTAGTCGTGCTGATTCTCTCGTCTCCTTGACACAAATATTATAGGAGTCAGTGAGATGTGCGTAGTTTGAGCAATTGTCGAGAAAATAAACTCTGAGAGTGTCTGCGTAAATGAAACTTTGCCATTTTATTCGAAAATTGGCGGTACGTGTCGATGAATAATTTTTCGTGTGCCACCTGATCTGAATCCTTAGAACCTTTAATTGCACTAGTTTCCATTAATGGCAGTACACCTGACCTGTTAAGTGTCTGTGAGAGCACCTGACACCCTTTTTTTATTTATCTCATTTCTTTTTCTACGTCCTATTCTGCAATTATACAAATATTCGAGAATGACTCTGATCACGATTTATTCTAATTCAGACACAGAGGGAAAACCACTAGATAATTTTACAAGGTGTTCTTGTAATTTTGTCGTAGACTGTCTGTACGTTAGCATTTTTATAAGAATTTTTAAAATAGAAAAAAAAAATTAAAGTTTCCATTAGAATGATAACAATATTACAATAGTAAATAAGAAGATTTATCAGACTGGCAGTATGTAACAAAATTACAATAATACCTTGTAAAATTTGTTTATATGTGTAAATCCATATGAACTTTAAAAAACAATTAAGGTACAGAATTAAAAAAAAAAGTAATATTAATGACACATCTACCAGTCATGGTTTTTCTGATTCCTGAGGTGTCATCCAACATAAAAAACTCACGAACATGATTTATCGATTGCCAAACTTTTGATGACCAGATTGACGTAGCCGCAATTCCTTTCAGACCAACGCTTTCTTGTAGTCTTTGTAAACTCATAGTTAATTCATGAAGACAATTTTACAGAAGCTTAAAAAATGTAAATTTCATTAAAAAATAAAAATCAAGACAGTGTAATCTCGTTTTGATTTTATAAGAATGCATTATTTTATCATAAAACCTAGAATTTTTAATAATAATTTAAATACAGGGATTGAAGAAAGCATCGGAATGAATGGAATTTTAACTACGACAATATAATAACGTTATAAAAAATGTCAAAAATTGTATTAAAACTTATAGATTTTGTTGAAAAAAAAGTTTGGCAATCTATAAATAATGGTCTGGAATGTTTCATATTGAAAGGTGCACCTGTTTAATCAGGGAAACCTTGTCAACAAAACTTTTTTCAGGTTTTGCACGTATGTATGCCATTATTATTCAAAATATTTATGTAATTTTTATAAAATTCTTTCGTCAATTGTACAAAAATAAACATAAATTATTTTTAATAAATTTCCTCTTACTGGAAAAAGTACTTCCGTACTATATCTACAAACTGGGAGAAACGTTTTAGTATAGAAATTTCTATAAACTATTCAAGAAACTAGTCGCAGACTGAAATTCTGAAAAAATCACCATATACTTTATAGTAAAATTTATCCTTTCAGCCAGATACTTACAATAATTTCTACTGCAACGTTTTTCCGAGTGTGGGTAATTTCGTTATCCCCCAACAGTCGAAATGCAATCTCGCGTCGATCGGGAAAAATCATTAAAGCTGAAAATAATAAAGACGCCGCCGCTCGGCACCGAATGATGCTATAATTTCGGCAGCGCAATTGTACTCATGAATTTCAAATTCGACAGCGCGCCGCGCGTCAAAGCGCCGCAGTCATCCACTCTACAGCTTTTTTTCCCCTTTGTCACCTCCGGTCGTTACAACGGCGTCAGTAGCGCCCGGCCGCCCTTTTACATCAGTCTTGAAGCTTTTAACTCTTACACGCGCGCTCGACCAGTTTGCAGAATTAATGGACGAGGAAGAGAAATTTTGAGTAACAGCGAAAATATTTCACGTTAAATTTTAAAGTATAACCTTCGATACTTTCACGTTAGAAGCTTCTTCACGTTAAAAATTTAGAATTATTATTAATTTAATATACTCAAAGCGCACAGTCGTATCTTAATGTACATTTTTTTATTGAGAGAGAATAAGTTCTGTGAGGCTAATTTAAAATTTGCAATAATTTAATTCACATTTTTCAGCGACATTTATAATATCGATATCGACGAATTACGATACATTACGCAGAATTAAAGTAAAATATTTCGTAATTTGAATTGGAATAATTAAATTTTTATGGGTAATAATGTTATTTTTTATCGAGCTCCTTAACGAACTAAATACTCGATAATTACTGCACTTTCCTTAAATTGATATTAATGTTCCCTCGCAATTAAACTTACATAATTAAAAGCATAATTATGCATAAAAATAATAATAATAATAATAATGAAATAGTTTGCACTAACATCTTGAGGTAACCGCGAGGTGACATTATTGACTTCTTTTTCTTTTTGTCGATTTGTTAAGAAGAATAAAAACTTTCACTACGACTATTATAACACACGATTCGAGCGTGCAATCAATCAAAAATATTGAATCGTATATGTTATTCTTGGATATGTGAACCGCCGAAGCGATGAAAAAAATATTTATCATCGAAAGCTCTTTGGCGGCCCAAATTATTTGAAGCATTCACATCTAAACCTACGAGGAAATTGCCCACCTCTAATATGCACACGCGCGTCACTATATCTAATCTCTCTTATTCACCGATGCTCTCCCGATTTTATGCTACTTTAATACGCACTAAATTCTTCGGTGAATTATTACATTTCGCAAGCACTTAAGAAAATGCCCGTACTTTTCATCCAATGCAATTTTAATTGTTTCTCGTTCTGTAGGGATATACATAAGTGTGCTATTTTTTTGTAAAAAAAATAAGATTATTATAAATATAATGCAAAATAAGTAGGGTAAAACTGGGTATAGTGGGCTTCGGCCCTAATTTTTATAGTTTGAATATGTATAAAGACGAAAACTTAGAGTATATAACTTCAGTTTTTCTTTAAACATTTTTTAACTACAATTATAGTTTTTTTTCTGTAAAGGTCACAATGAACTTTGACTACAGGGGTTCAAGAAAGTACAAGTTTCAGTAATAAATAATGCACTTTAAAAAAAGCGTCGCTTTTCCAGGAAATGATTTCAATATAGTGATCCAAATAAAAGGAAAAATGTTTTGTTTTTTTTTTATTCAAAATACATTCATTTTCAATGTAATTTTCGTAAAAATAAAATTTACTGTAGGGGGTGGTCCACTAAGCAAATTCGCTTCCGTCCGAAGGTCCCTTATGCCCCGCTTTCCCCTATTTACAATTTTTCGTAAAATTTTTATTGGCTCTCAAATTGTCTCTGACCGACCTGAACCACCAGTCATTAGCCGAAACGGAAATCGGTCGGCGCTTCTTGAAGTTAAATTTTACCATTGGCAATGGGTTTACTTAATATGTGCAAATAAGTACCGGCGTATAAACGTGAGCAATAGTGCAACTGAAAAATATTTTAGCGCCGTTTAAGTATGTCGTAAAAACTCATTTCAATGATTTGTTTCTTCGGATTTTGAAATAGTGTGCAATTTTAGGCTTCGAGAGGATAAACCGCGTTTTAAAATCTATTTATAATCTAGCCTGATCATTAATAAACTTATATTTATTGAATAGCCGAGGGAATTGCGAAAAACGAAAATTAATAATTGTTAGCATTGCATCTGGCAATCAATTTGTTCGATTCGAACTTTCGTTGAAAACAATTAATTGGTATTACTTTTTCACGTCACTCTTTTTTTTTTCATATCGACCCAATTCTATTGCAATAGTTTTATAAACCTTCCGATCGAATTTTTAAATCTTTTAAATCTTTTGCACGCTCACTCGGAGAATCTTATCAATTTTTGCCGAAAAAATTTAATAAAAATTATTTTAAGATAAAAATTGTATAAACTGGTCCTAATTTAAGTATTTTTAAGTACTTTAGAAAAAGTCATTACGCGGGCATACAATGATCCACGTGCCTATATTCTAAGGAGACAGGACAGTTTCGCCGTAAACAGTTTGGACGTGGGCAACAAAATAGAAAGTTATTATTGTCCATAAATGTACGTATGAACAAGAATGAAACGTTAATATGCGTCTACGAAGGTTACGGAAAGGCCGCAGCGACAAATTATTCAGCTTCACTAAAATTTAACAACCATAAAAATTAAGTCGTCGTAGATCTTCAACGGGATCGAATATACCACAAGCATAATGTTTCGTTCCTGATTATATATGAATATGCATTTCGTTTCATTCGTGCGGAAGGAAATTCTTTTTAGACTTTTTTTTCCTGTAGAGCATATGTCATCAATTTTAATATACAATTTAAAATGAAAAAATTACTACCTTCATAGTATTTGACTACTATTTCCTGACGTTCAATCGACGTGTTCTTTTCCAGCACTTTAAGTAAATATCTTTTAATATTTATAAATAAAATTTTTTTATTTTTATTCATTTATCCTCAAAAAAGCCTTACTTGTTATTTGTAGTAGCCTATCCTATATTTTTTGGGTCATATTTTAAAAACTCTTACTTGCTCCATCCCAGGTTATTATTAAAAAATTATTAATATTATTTATTTCTCCAATAGCCTAAAAGCTTATTATAATCTTATACAAAAATAGAATTATTTTCTTTTGTGTCCCATTATTTTCCAGTCTATTATGCACCATAATTCAAATTACTAAAACAAAATTTACATTACATATTTACAAATAAAGCTCATGTATAAATATAAAAGACAGTTTTAAGTTACAACAATAATCATTTTTAAATTGCAGTAAAAATAATTGCATCTGAGTGATATCACAGATATCACAGTTATTACTTAAAATTAATGCTATGAAAAAATTATGATTAATTAATACTATGAAAAAATAAATAAGAATAATCAGAATTATATTTTTAGGATGCATTTAATAAATATGACGAATTAATAGTAAGAAGGTGGGTGGGCGTGCAATTGAATGACTACGGGATGAAATTCTCAAATCTGCCAAAAGAAATATTTTCCCAGATGGTTGTGACACTCGCGTGTTTTTCGTGAGGTCGCGTCGCGGTTCCGTTTCAAAAGAAACATTCGCCACATTTTTCCAGCGACAATTTCGAAGCCGCATTGACACGTTATCCGCGACCGCCATAAAATACCTCATCCGTTTCACGGGGAAGATTATAACAATGGTCCCCGTGTGCCCCCCGTATAGAAGTCTCCCCGTCGACAAAATTTTGTCATTCATGATCTTTTCTTATATTCATCGCTCCGATCACGATTTACTCTAATACATTCGTTATTTTTACGAAAATACCGAAAGAAATTCCTTAGGATTCTAATTGTTTATTATTATTAAGAAATATAAAAAAAAAAGATTTAAAAAAAATGGCAATACTTTCAGAACTAGCCGAACAAAAAAGTATACGTCTACTAATTTTCACTATACCTACTATATTATAGTATTATATACTAATTATTTGAATTAATTCGAATTTTAAAAAAATCATGAAAATTTTCAATATGCAACAGTAAGTGGAAATAGTAAGTTATACATTGTTGCATATTGATTAACCGAAATATGAGATCAGGAATGAACGGATTATTCTAAAAAATTAAATAGTTGAAATAATTTAATAAAATTTAGGTAAAAGTAAAGAGTAGCTGTTAAACACTGATCGTATTTTCAACACTGCCGGATAAGCGAGTCCATCCAGTTAAATCAGTTAAAATTGATTCCGATCATCGCAGCTGACACGAATTGAGGTCGAAACTGCAGACACCGATTGAAAAATCTCCTCTTTTGATGTTGTGCAATTCGATTTCGAAAAATTTTTCTCTATCACCGGCAATCCGGACAACACCGTCTAACAGGAAAAACCGAAGATGGAACTTTTACACGTAAAATAATTGATCTATTTATTCTAGATTTCCAAAAAAAAAAAGATTCACAATACATAATTAACCTGCAAAAAGTCGAAAAGATCTAAAAGTTTTTCCATTCCTTGAAAAGGACAAATGACAGTTTATAGATCGGAATTATAGTAAAGGCAGCAATTTAAAAGAGTCTGACATTTATTTGTTCTAGCTGATGAAACAGCAGGATAAAGTGATTTGAGAAAATGCAAATTTAGCTAATGACTTTAATGAAGTGCAATCTCAGACATTCGTGCATAGGCGATCATCCCGCCTGCAGTAAAATCGTCTTGCCTAGTTGATTCCGATTGATCGGTATCTCCGAGAGAAAAATGATTACGATGTCAAGTCGCGGCCGATGAATCTTAGAAGTCGCGGATCGACCCGAACGATTATCGTTTCTTGCGCAGTTACAATAAACAACCGAGATAAGACCGAAAAAGTATAAATCACATTTGCATTAAGAATAAAATATTTTTAAACTACAAGAAGAGATTAACCTCAATAGTTTTTATATATTGCGAATGTTATTAAATTTTTAGACGTCCTTATATTTTTTTTGTTTGTATTTATTTAATATTAATATACCAACACGGAGAAAAATTCTTTATTAAAAATTACAATTAATAGTTTATTTTAATTGTTGGAAAAATTACTATTTTTTTTTTAACTCAGCTTTCGTGAAATATTTCTAATTTAAATTTTTTCAGTGATTTTGTATACAGACGTTGAACAAACGTGAAAAAAAACGCTGCCAATAGATTGGAACTTAGCTTCCTCAAATATAATTTTATACTTCCTGTTTTAGAAGTTACTAATAATAATTTTTAAGTAAAATAATAATAATTTACTACACTAATTTACTACACTAAGAGAAAAATTTGGTAATTTTAAGTAAAGATTTACTTCAATGGTAAAAATATAGTAAATTTTGCCAGACAAATTTTACTGAAAAGTTTAGAAATCTCTTTCGAAATTTCAGTTTGTTATAAGTTTCTCAAACAATTCAGTAATTTTTATTAGGCGATTTGTAATTTTTACTAAAACATTTCGAATATAATATAATAAAACTTCTTTATAATTTATTGTAATATATAAACAGAACACATACTACTATATTTCACAATTGAACGGTATGTACATCTGAAAAATCTCCGCGAAGGACCGACGAAAGAGTAAACGATGCTAATCGATTTCCAGCGCGGATATAAAGAAAAATGAGAGCCATAAATTGGAGCGACTCGTCAGTCAGTTGGCCGAGCGCAGTCCAAACGCGATCCGATAAAAGGAGGCGGCGCTTTCTCGCGAGTCTAGGCCCGGCGAATATTCCGTATTTTTGATCGAGCGGCGAGGAAAAAAGAGAGACTGCTCTCGGCCGTTCGAGAGCATCGGGAAGCGTGCATCTTCGCCTCCCATTACACGGGCCCTCGGCTATAATGGGCCTGCGCTCGCCTTCAGCGTGGGAGAACGTGTCACTCTCGGCCGGCCGCAGATCGTCTCGCGCCGTCTGAGGCCGCCGCCGGTGCACCCGGTGCGGTCTTTGAAAAAAAAAAAAAAATTGTTCGACTGCACCGGCTACTGCACCGACTCATCGATCGCGACGATGGCGCGCATTACCATTTTTACTTTTTAACTCATGCTGTTGAACGCACGGCCCGACGTAAACGAGCCGTAATCAACTGTCCCGTTGTTGGACGATTTGTTTACGCGGGGAACAATTTGGAAAGGACTTTTTTATGTCCGACGTTTTTCAAAATAAATCTTTTTTTTGCATTGAAAAGTCATTGCGATTCTGAAAATGTAAAGGGATATACTAAAATGAAATTATGTATTACAGGATATTTTGAAGGAAATAAAAAAGAGCTTCAATATTGACAGTTCGGTGGAAAAAGGTGTCAATTCTATATAAGCAAAATCTCATTCGACAACCTTCTCAATCACTGCAAGGTTAAAAATTCTGTGTATCTGCATTTTGTGTCTATCTTGTGTATACCAAACACAAAATTTACGTACATAATTCACACAAATTTTGTGTAAATTATAAGCTATTGCATATAAATAAAACATTAATGCTGTGTAAAATTTGTGTTTTTTGTGTACTTCCTGCGTACTGATATTTACAAGAATTTTACAGTTATTGACAGTTTTTACACAATTTTACAGTTACACAAAATATTACACAAAATACACATTTTTTGTAAAATCCAGTAAAATCACTGTACGCACAACTTTTACACAAATTTTTAACAATTAATTCATCACTCTTTTTTGTGCATTTTCTTAATTTTAGCAAATAAAAATAAATCTTTTTAAAGAAAACAAGTATAAAAAAAAGTTCTGCTACAAACAAACAAAAAAAAAATAGAAAAATTTAACAATGGAGCCTTCGGAAGAAGTGAAGGAGACTTGAGAGACAAAAGAGTCGGTGATAAGGCTCTACAGGAAGAAGCGATAGGTGAATCCTTTTAGCCGCGCGTGGCTTGCTTTCATCTCCGGTATTAGTAGACGAACCGAAAAAAAAAGTCTTGTGGTCGTACACTTGCACAATCTCGATTACATCTGCGTTCCGTTAAATGCTTCCGCTAATACGAAATCGTGACAAAAAGTTGCAGCGTTTACTTGCCTGGTTGGGTATAATAAAGTGCTCGGGATGACTCTTTCCTTATGTTCTCCTGTCATGACTGTCGCTCTCTTCCACTTTCAGCTCTGTATACTTGAGATTTAAATTAGTCAGTAATATTCTCAATTGATGGAAGAATATGAGTTCTTTAATGCTGCATCAGTAATAACGAGTCTTTAAATGCTGTATTAATCCTCTTTTAAAGAAATTATGAGCCTAAAAGTCAAGCCATTAACTATTCTTAGTTTGATAGGTTCTGACGTTTATCACGTGATTAGTCGTCGTTGTCTGTCTAATATAATATGCGACCGATCGATACATCCTAATGTTATAAGACCAAAAAAAGTAGTGAGATATATAAGAGAAAAGTCATTTTTTATATTAACTATACTCAAAATTTTTTAAAACATCCTTTATACTTATGCAATGATTTTAATTTGAAACTATTGAAAGTAGCCTTTTCCAGTATTAGATAGTACACAGTATTGTTAAGAGAAATAAGAAATTCCTATAACCGCGGGAAGCGCGGAAGACTGACCAAGTATAAGAAAAGTAATTGAAACTATCAACGAAAAACATTCCTCGGGAGAGTGAAAAATTTATCAAACTGCTAGTTACATAAATTTTGGGTTATCGTAAAATAGCCTGAAAAATGCCTAGCTTGTTGTCTTTTAAAGGAAAAACGATATATCATTCAAATTTATCGGAGAGACGATTTAAATTTATCGCATCGTAATGTCCTCTTGATCGCTGCATAAAATATGTAAGAATAAACATAGAGCCGAAATAGCAAATTTTTCGTCTTTTTTGCACAACGCGAATAGACGAATAGACGTAAGCTAAAAACAGCGGGTGTATAGATATTCATCGATTCCATCGGATCCAATGGCACTCGCCGGGGCGCGGAAGATGAGACGCTATCGGGAGCTGACAATCGCTCGGGGCGCCATTTTGAATAAATCCAAAGGGAAACGAGAGAGAGAGGAGAGATTTTCACGAGGTGCTTTTCGGGAGGGACGTTCGCGATAAAAATGATGGAGAGGAGAAAACCGAGGGTGTATATATATAGAAGCGATCTGATTGGCTTCGGGAAGGCGGCGGAGGATCGAAGTTCTAGTTAGCTGTTTTGCACTGCTTCGTATTAGTGAAGAGCGATTCTGCTAAAAATAATCCATTTAAAAAAATTGATTCCTAAAAAGTATCGATACATTGGAACAGTTATTACAAATATTTATAAAGAATTATCCTATCTTAAAAATGTGGATTTTCCTATCTTAAAAATCTTAAAAAAGTGGCCATTGTTGTGAAGCATTTAATTCGTAAACGAGATTGGTCTGAAAATTTAGGAACGCACATAACTATCATGGAGTCAAAATTCAAAAATTTGTTTAGAAATTTTACATTTTAATTTAAATAATAAAGGAATTTTCCTTTGTACCAAAGATTAATTAAATAAAAGATTAAGTTTTCTCTTTCAATGTTACAGTTCGTTCATTCTGTCCAATAAGTGGACGACTGATAATGTTAAAGAGTGAATTTTCACCCTTTCATATTTTAGAGGAGTAACTCCTGAGAATCAATTTATATGAAAAGTATCGAAAGAATAAAAGAATCGGTCGATTCTTCAAGAATTGAGTAAAATCGTCGTTTACTATAAAGATAATAATACATTTTACATTTGAATTTTAATTCGATTCCAGTTTTCACGTTCAAAAAGAAGTTTTTCTTTCATTTCCTCCTAGAATCAATGATTTATAAAAAGTATCGAGAGTACAGTCGATTCTTCAGAAAAAATTCGTTCAATTCTCAAAGAATCGAGTGGAATCGTCCCTTGTCTACTCCGTCATATACATACCAGCGAAATTTTCAACGGCTCGATTATGATCGGCCGATCGATCCCCCGATGGATTTATAAATGCGCGCTCGGCCCGCTGACCTTCCCCGCGCATCTGATAGGAGATTGAAATATCGCGCGGCCGGATTTTCTTCTTCGGGAGAGAGAAAACGCCGCGATGGCTTTTAAAAGGCATTTCCGACGCGAGCGATTTCGCGAGGATGTTTATACGTTGGGAGTCGATTCGGCCGGTGCGCCCGATAAAATGTTGCCTTTTAAACTGGAAAACGGGCACTGGCATTTTCGTTGCTTTAGTACGGCTATGATTCATACCAACACTTGAAAGTCTAGTTTACGAGGCTGGAAAATTAATTGTGAAGTCCTTTTGCTTAAGGGTCGTTACGGGCACTACTGTTAGCTCGCTCGATAAGTGTCCAACTTTCCAAAATAAATTTTGTATTAATCTTTTTCAATTTTGCTGCGCCTCGCGGATGAAATTTCGCGACGTCGCCGGGCATAAGCTTCAAAGTTTATTCTGTTTTTAATGGCTTTCCGAAAAACATAAATAAATAAATAAAAATATTCTGTTTTAACTCCTTTTGTGTAAAATCTAATCGTTATCTTTAAAACACTTCAGTTGATAAGCCTTTTGTTCAATTATTGTACATTTTTTTAGTAATAAATACGATAAAACTCAGAATTTTTGCTACACTGAGAGAAAAATTTGGTAATTTTAAATAAATATTTACTTCAATAGTACTAGTTAAATATTTCTTTGAATCAAGTAATTATTTTTTTGAAACTACTAAATTTATTTAAAACAAATAAATCCATTCAGTTTTTAAAGAAATATTTAGTTGACTCAAAGAAATATTTAACGAGTACTATTGAAGTAAACATTTACTTAAAATTACTAAATTTTTTTTCAGTGTACTTATATTCTATTCTGGTAAAAGAGAAAAGTAATATTTCTAATGTAACCATAACAAATTTTATATACTGCATTTTTAAAGATTTATCCTCTTATAGTGCTATGGAAAATTAGTAAAAATTCCCCCGTACTTTTATTTAACGCATTTTTTCAAAAACAGTAGTATCATTTCAATTGGTCCTATTGGGCAGTTCAAAAATTCTCTAAAATCATTTACGTGTAGATTTTAAGTTCAATTTCAAAAATTCTCTAAATCATTTTCGTGCAGATGTTTAAGTTAGTTTAAGCTTATTTTAGTTTTAGTTGTTACTATATTGTTATTTCTATTTTGTACTTAAGGACTTGTTAGTCCGTGGAAGTCATTAAATAAATAAATAAATAAATAAATAAAATACATTATTACACTCATTATAGGGTATAAGTATGCATTAATTAAAAAGAAAAAAATTAATTATAACTAATCTCACCCCGCTTTTTAAGAATGCCAGTGTGCACACAGCCAATCGAATAAATAACAGAGGACTGCAGACTTAAATCGCAATGACTCATTCGATTATCTCGAAGATTGATCCCGCAACAATCGTCGAATTGTCCCCGTCCATTCAATTAACGTGAATAAAAAGTTACATTGTACAAGGAGCTTGCAACACATGGACCATGTAATTCCCTATACTCGACTGCTATATACAAACCCATCCACGTACAGGACATATATACAACCTTTGTCTTCGCCTCTTCCATTCTCGACTCACCACTCGATAGTACATACCTACTCTCCCGAGTCCGTAATTTTTATCGCTCCCGCGATGCATCAAGGTGTAACGCGTGCCCGGTCTACGTGGAGCCAATATGCAAATATGGACGGCCGAGCCAAAATAGTCAATCAGATATGCGCCGCGCAAGTGCATTTGCATACGGGAGCCCTAGACCTCTCACCGACTCACCTTATGCCTCTCTCGTCGCCACCGGGTCCATATAATAAGCGCAAACGCGGCAGAAAAGCCTAATGAGGCGCCCGAGTACCCGACAAACCGCCCGAGCGAGAAAGGCGGATAATGAATATACGAGCGTCGTTAGGAGGATGTACATCTGGTGCATTCACAGCTTTTCGAGGGGAGACCGATCGTTTGGCTGGGACGCTGTAGATGCACTCTTGTCGCAAATCAACCTTTTTAACTCGCGCGTTTTGTGTATTCAGGAATCGAGGTTTATATCGATCTTGGGCGCATGTATCGATTTAAAAATACACGGTAAATTTAAATTTGAAAATGCAGTTTATTCGTTGCGCTTCGGAATGTCCAATTTTTGTATATATACCCTGCGGCTGCAAATCAATAGATACTCTATAAATTCTCGAAGTAAGAGTATTGTGATACTTTCTTATTTTCAAAATGGTATTTATTTAATATAATCTTCAGAAATAAATGTTGGAAAATAAAAAAAAAAGCACAACTTATTTCGCTGATTCGATTAAAAATGCATCAAATAGTCAAATTCTTTGTTATTAATTTATTAATTAATTATTGACTTAATTAATCAATTATTTTGTCTGTGCATAATGTTTCTTAGGTTTAAAATAACGAACACGTCTCTCGTAATTTTTGTGGAGGAAGCCTACTAGCAAACTCGGGGGACTTTTAAAAAAAATCTAGATGAAATTGCATATGCAAAAACGTTAATTAGAAAATAAGAATAAAGTGTAATCGTCTTTTTTTTTAAATAGAAGAGGAGCATAACTAATTATCATATTGTAACTAGATTGAATATTTTATGATCAGAAACATTCATGAATAAACAACCTGACCGATCACCAGAAGAATAATCATATTATCACCAATTTCTGGTTAATATTCCAGCAAGGTAAGAGACATTTCAAATTTACATATCGGTCAGCCGAATATTTATTTATTGATCACTTTTATTTGCTTCTCTAAATGCTGCACGACAATTTGAAATGGTTAGATGTATACTATTTGTGTTTCTTAGGAAAACAGTCAGTCGCAACTGTTTTCGCGATTTTCAAATTCAAGATTCAAGATTTTTCAGCTGGATTCTTCAGGCATCAATTCTCAATTTTAATGCAAAGGGTAAGAAAAACAGCACGTAACGGTTTTTATGAGGTAACTCGAGATTTTCCATCGATCAGAATTCTCACATCAGAATTCAAATATCGCAATTGTATGATATGTTCCCTCTTCGAGTTCATCGGAACGTAATCGCGCGAAAGTTTCAAAGGAATCCGATTCCATTACCGATCTCGCGTGCGAGACGCCACACCACCAGCCGTGTATAGCGCGCGTCAAAACAATGGGACGCCCGCGACTTTTCCATAGGCATGGTACCATATAGACACGTGACATACTCACTGCTCCAAAAAAAAATGAAAAAAAAAGAAGATATTTGCCTCGGGCACGAATCGCCCGATCGATCCGATCAATAGGAACAGTCGCGCGAGGAAATGCATCTCCCCCTCCCATTAGCCCCGGTAATTGAATAGATTATTGTTCGAGAGGAATTTCACGGCGACTCGCGGGAGCTCTTGTAACGCACGAGGTTGAAATTTTAAATGGGCAGAAAATCCAATTGCGATCTCTACTCGCTGGAGCGAGGAGCCGCGTGCCGATAGTTTTGCGCTGATAAAACTTATCTCGCGGTTTTAGAAAAAAAAAATCCATTTGTAAATTAAATAACCGCATTGAAATTAAAAGTTTTCAACTGCGAAAGGAAGGAGTATGCCTCGGCGGAGCTTGATGCACCGCTCGGGATTTTAATCGAGCCGGAGGAGGATATTTTCTTTTATCAGTAAGTAAGATTGCGAGTAATTTATTCTCGGCGCTTTTCGGCTTAGAGATATCTAGTCTAACGTAATTAAATTTAGCTTTTATCTGATATATATGTATATACGTCGACCGAGAGGTAAGACTTTACAAGATGTTCTTTTATATTGAAAATGAAAACGTAAGGAAATACTAAATATTAAATTGAAGATTTTATCGAAATATCGGCATTTTTTTACAGTTCGAGTACAATGTAGTGCAAAAGACAATCACCTCTCAAAAACTTCATAATAATCGTACTAAATTGGTCCTAATTTAAACAAATATATATATTTAATAAATTGACTCTTATTTTCACTCATTAAATTCACTCATTTATTTTTTATTTATTTATTTGATTTGTAGTTATTAAAACATAAAGAAGCCATCGATGGCAATGAGTACACTATTAATTGTTAGTGTGTTTTTTTTTAATTATTGACAAATTTGTTAATCTGAAATTAATTATGACACATGAGCATTTTTTAATGACAATAAAAACAACAATAAATAAATGAATAATCGATGTAAAACCGAAGCGTACGAAAACATAACCCAATGATATCTGGAAGAAAGTTCGAACCGCAAGTGGTGATAAATATTTATTACGTGCCCTAAAGCGCACGTTTGTCGGCTCTAATTAAAAGACGATCTCGCGCACGCGCTCCGGGCTTTATTGCAGCCATCGATTATATATATCCGTGCTCCCTCTCTTTCTGGACTTTTACCGTAGTCTATGAGTTTGATGCGAAGGAGAGATCGAGAAAGAAGCAAGTGACGCGGTCTCCTCGTGGAATCGGCGATTCTTTTTTTTTTTTTTTGTTGCCACGAATCGCAATTATGACTTCAATTTTCTGCATCGGTTATCCTGCTGGGAGAAAATTTTTTTTCTTACGTTTGTTTTATGGATTATTGGCTGCAGTTAATTCCATTTACTAAACGTTCGAAGGGTAGATACGATGCTGTCGTGTATTATTTATGAATTAAGTAATAATCGTAATCGTTAATTACGTAATGAGATAATAAGTTTCATGAATTTTTTCGTACTTCCTGTAACCATCATTATGTAAAATTATCTAAATAATTATTTAGAAGTGTTGAACACCCAGTTTTTTGTAGATTATTATTTTTATTTTAGGAATGAATGTAATTTATTAGCGCGAGTGATGTGTGCAAGTGTGTTTTGACAAGACTAGTTTTTTTTCATTATCTTTTGTATCTGGTCATTTTAAACTTATTTAATATGTGATATCATTTTATTGTGATGACTTACTTTTCAGTATTATTTATTTATAAGTTCTGAATTGACATCATTAATGTGCAATATATAATGTTAAAATTCAGACTATTAACAGTTTTAAAAACTTGGGAAATTTTTAAACGGTCTTTTTACTTTTTATGTGTTATTTTATACACAAAGATACATTATATATTTACCTTTTGTAAATACTGTAATTTACAATAAACAAACACTCTACATGCTCCATTCAATTGACCAAAATGTTATTTAAGGCATTTTTTATGTACTACACACATCAGGATTTCGGGTGCAAAATATAAAAAGAGGGGGTAAAGTACCATTTTTAGTTTCAGATCCTATTAAAAATGACATTTGCACAAACTCAACTTTTTCCCCCACTGATATACCATAAAGTGTATATATACTTGTTATCTCACTTCTTTTTACCTATTATTCTTCTCGAGCGTCAAAGTTAAACGGAGCTTTTCTATCAACATCAGATCACAAAATGTAAAATGTTAATGTATCTCTTCCCCGAGGAGTAGTCTCACAAAATAAGGAAGTCATTTAATTATTCATCCGGTTGAAAAGTCATCGAACCGGCCTCGTATATGTATGCACATACATATCCTCCAGTTCGTTGTTCGTTGCAAAAAAAGGAGAGAAAGCGTCCGCAGGAATAAAAGTAGCCTAGACAATTCGCGGAAAAGTTGTCCGAAGCAGATCTCCTTCGCAACGCAAAAGTATACGGGGGAGAGAGTCAGTCGAGCTTTCGCGCCCAAGTTCGAAAAGTCGCGACGCGCCGGCAGGGAGCTTTGCAAATGGGCCAGCGGATGACGGCTTGTCGCTTTTCCGCTACTCTGTTTTCTTTTACGCTAAGAGAGAGAGAGAAGCGTACTATTTTGCAGTCGCGGCGTTACCGATGGCTGAAATTGCTTCCCCGCCTGTCGTTTGCAGTATCTTCTCAAACTTTGACGCGCAGATATATGCAGTTTCCTTATTTTATTCCTCGCATAAGTTGGCGACGTTTCGCCAAATGAATGTTATTTCATCTCTGGCGAATGAAAAATCAGTCGAGTTGCTTGTACTTCTGTAATGACCAATGTTATTGCAATTGTAAATTATAGTTCTCGTGATAAAGTTCTGCTGGAATATAATTAACTTATTAATATAAATGAATATTATTAAACAAATTAATGTGCGTAAAAAAGTACTGGAAATTTCTTCAATGTTTAACATTTTTTAATATTTATTGATGTTTTATAATCACACGCATAAGCGTTATCTAATTACGTTAGAGTCTCTCTTAATTTCTCAATTGGCATGAAATCGCAAAACAATGAAATTAAGCTTTAAGGACGTGTAAACATAGTTACGAAAAAAAAATGTCTGGATTCTTTTGAAGTTTAATTGCGGACGACGCGCGCAATCCCGCACTTTGCACGAGACGCGAGAAGCGCGACGTGAGTCGTCTCGAAATTATAATTATAGCACTAATTACTAAGTTCACGAGTCAGAAATTTTCTTTGGAGTCGCCTTGAGAACTTTCTTAAATCGCCTCTCAAAGCTTTGGGTGATGGTCGCTAAGCTGATGGCAGACTTCAAAAAGAAAAACGGAGCATCTATATTATTTCGAGTTTTTGTACACTTATTTTATAGGTTCTTTGTGACTATCGATACTTTTGTAGTATTGAAAAAATACAAAGATTTTAATTAGAAAAATTACATATCTAGTATTTAAAGGTGGTAGACCGTCAAAGCTTGACCATGATTATATATAACTATTTTCTTCGCTTATAAGTTAATAAAAAATAGATATACAAATAGTTTTAATTTACTATATTCATGTGTAGTCCATCCGTACATTTTATGAAATAGTTTATGTAAATTATAATTTTTTCACCAGTTTATTTTCGTACAGAATGATTTGTTATGGTCAGTCGTCGTTATTGGGTCATACTTTGCCTCCTAAATTATAGTAACAATTTAGAAGATATTATTGTTCCTGGTCCCTAAATTCCTTCCAGTGAAATTCGCTGATTTATCAGTGCCCTGATCCTCATTGATAAATCAGTGAATTTCACTGGATGTGTTTTGTAGAGTGTGTTGACATTTTTTTTACACATTTTAATAAATCTTTGCACAGCTTTTATCTACTTAAAACATCCTTACTTACTTATTGTTAGCAAATATATTTTCAATTTGTTTCTTCGTAATTTTATAAATCTAATCTGACGTGAATCTCGCAATTAAAACGATTACTGGTAAGATCATTCGCGCAAGCATCCCACGAGAATTGCAATATTAACTATCAATGTGTATTTTCATTACCGCAAACGCGTATATAACACAAAAAAAAAAAAAACAAAAAAAATATTAACAATCCCAAGTGCTTTCGCTCGACACAAGGCAATCTCTGGCGCGAAAAGATTTACAACACGTGAAACCGCATCCCTTAATTATCTCTTAATTGTAAGTTCCAACAAAAATGTCGGAGAACAATCTCCACGCGCTATATAATATAACATCGACGACTCGCTGCAGGGCGATGAAACTCTTAAGCTTAATAAAATCAGAGTGAAACGAGCCTAAAATTTAATATTGCGAGCGATATTATTATATAGGCGAGAAATGATGGAAGTCTTGGGTCTTAAGCTATACGCGGCCGTGTTACGAAAACCGCGAATTTAATATCCCGCCGCGCTTAGCCCGGGGACCCATCCCAATTAAACGTGCGCACAATTAACATATTTTCCGGCGGCTCGCAATCTGCCCGCTTGCTCGTGCATATTTTATCGCGCGATGCTGCGTGTATATGTATACATGTATATGTACGTATAGCTTTAGACGCTTTATATGTATATATACATCAGCGAGTGGTGCAGTCGCGATTGTGCCCGGAGAGAGAGAGAGAGAGAGGAACTGCAGCGAGCGACGCGTGTGCAGCTGGAAATTGCGAGCCGCCGGTCCCTTTGCGGAAAATTATTGTATTACGACAAGGTTTACGGGCGTCGCGACGACGTACCATTACGGACGTACGCAACAATTGGCCGCGCTTCGGCTAATGGCCCGCTGCTCCATCTGAAACCGCGTCGAGAGTCTCATTATATGCGCAAAAAGGCGATTTAGCCCGTGCGCAATGTATTTATTAGTTTGACGCTGCGCCTTGTGCTTTCTTTTTTCTTTTTCTAAGACGTTTTAATATGCGCTCGCTCTGCTGTTGCTTCACTTTGGGGACACTGTTTTAAATGAATTAACATATTTCGGGTTTATTTGTTTTTATTGGATTAACAGGTCAGCATACTGGACTCAACAGTGAGATTTAGGGTGGACCTCACTTGGGGAGATTTTTAATTAAAAATTTTTTATTATACTCTAACTCCAAGAAGTTCCTTACGATTTTCCTTATTTTAATACGAAAAAATTATGCTTCTAAATTTTATACACAGAATTTATTCGGAATTTTTACAGCTTTTTTCATGAATTCTATACAGAAAGTCTATAAAAACATTTCTTGTAGATCTTATATAAATATGGACAATTAAATATTGACTAGCGTTAACCTTTTGACTACTTGTGCTGACCGTCCTATCGTCGTATCTAAAGAATTTATGAAAAAAAAATGTTAAAATTCTAAATTTAATTACTTATTTGGTAAATATTTTAGGGTTAAAATAAATATGAAATATTTTTTAGTATTTTTCAAAATTATTAATTGAAAATGCGTCGATGTGAGTTGAACTTAACGTCGAATGTTTCGACAGCAGTAAATTTCTTGAAATTCACTTAGAAATTGTGATTATTTAAATGTTTAATATATAAAATCGTTCACTTATTCAATGTGCGATAATATGTGTCACTATTTCATATTTTCGAAATAAATTTCACATTTTCAGATTTACATGGTACTGTCACGTACAGGCTATGCCACAGAATATTCCCCACATTATAAACTTCGATTATTTCACTTAAGTAAAGCATTCATTTATTTTATTTGCTTTTATTAACAATGCATGTTTCTAATAATTATATTATATTTGCATTCCTTTTTCCCTTTCAATTATTTTTCGCACTAAACTTAATTCTGTCCGTAACAAACATAATGAGATACAAACTTATTATGAATAGGCCAGACTCTCTTTATCTCGCGAAAAAAAGCGTTTAAAGCCGAGGTGCGGATGATGCATCGTCCCCTTAGTTTACGATTATAATAAATTAAGGGAATTCCGAGTGTGAGTGAGCTTGGGTTTCGTTTATTAGCCTGCACGATGCAACATTAATCAAACTTTGAGCTTTCTCGAACGTCTACGTAATAAAACGTCATAAATATTGTCTTAAACTTTTAACTGCCTTGCTAAAAAATATTAATTCTTCTCGTGCTGAAGGCGCGCGCACGCGTGCATTAGCGATAAATTGTACTGATTTTAAGTAAAGTTAGAGAAAAAAAAATTTATTAACACTAGCCGCAGTTAATTTTAAAACATCACATTAAATTCGAAAACATTACGTTATACACATTGACGGCCCAGCCTTTTTTTCTTTATTTAGAAAAAAAATCGTTAACGTTCGAATGTGCAAGAGATGGGCACGTAAATATATCCATCCGCGTACTCGTAAAAATGCATGTATATAAGTATAGGAGCACTAAATGAAAGTCCGGGATCTTTTTTTCTCTCGCACACTGACGATTAGAGAGATCATTTGGAAGTTCGAGGTCTTTTTTCCTCCAACTCATGGAAGTAAAAATTCCCACAAACGCAATAACAGACTGCTTATTATCGATACATTAAATAAGTGCCAAGATGACCTTTAATGGGCCGATATAAAAAAAAAAAGTAAATGTATATCGAGTGGTGCAGCTTTTTTTTTATATACGCACACTTTGCGCAACGGTAGAATTGTAATTGGAATTAATTATATTCGAAATGATGGTCGATGCGAAGATGGAATCCTGTTTATTAATTTAAAGATTTATTTCTTAAGTGCAGTTTATACCATATATGCAGCGCGCCGGTCAAATTGATGAAAAACAGCGAAAACTATTGGGCAATTTCATTCTTGATAATTTAAAATGTAAATTTATTGCGAAATAAACTTTTAATGAAAAATAATATTTGCTACGATTGTTTAAATCGACACTCACTTAGGGATCGTTAAGAAGTTTCAATTTAAATACTTTGTGCGTTTTTGCAACGTGAATATTTTTCTCAAGCAAAACTTTATAATAAATCTGGAAAAGGTGTATTCCGAAATAAAAATTTTTTTTCAACTATAAAAGCTTGCTGGAATAAAATCGCAGAATATATGTTATTCAAGAAAGTTTCCATGTTCAGTATATTTATTTTATTTGTGCGTATACAGTATTTGTTTAAAAAAATTTATCTATGATCCCCAATACTTCGCTGCGGCACCATCGAAGTTGCCAAACTAACTTCGGAAAACAATTACCATAATTACCATAATTTCATAATAATATTTTAGTTGACGATCTGTTATTCCATTTTTGTTCGTTTCTTTATACTTAAAAGGGCTTTGAAGCGAATTTAATTATTAACATATAAAAAATAAAATAAAAAATTTATAGTAAAATTTATCAAGTTGTTTAGTACCATAACTAAAGGACAATATCAATATTGCGAATACGCGAAAATCAGCATTATATTAAACTATTACGCAGATATTATTATTATAATGATTATTAATTACTATTTTTAATTTGAAGTTGACATCACATAGCGCAAGTAACGAAAATATGAAATTGAAATTGTGAAATTTGAGCATCTCTGTAGAGTTGAAGACAGAAAGTGCAATTCATTTAAGCAGCAATATAAATTTAATTTTTTGCTTCAAACCACTTAAAATATTTTAATAACTCCCTTATGATCAACGATATTTAATTAGTATAAATCAGAGAAAACTGCTCACCAAAAAAAAAATCGTCTAAGTCGTATATTTAGTCACATTCGAGATTGAAAAAAATCATCGCTTTAAATTTTCCCACAGATACAATAATTTTTTTATTCGAAAACATACCTATGTAACGAAGCCAATGAAACCGTTAGAGTGACGAAATTTTTATTTACCGAACTAATGACAATGAAATGAGATTTACGTAAACTTACGTAACGCGAACATACGTTTTCCCAGATTAAACGACTCCCAAACGAAAAAAAAGAAATTACACGGCAATCGAACACAGGCGTTTATATTCGTCGCCGAAAAAAAAAAAATAAAAACGGTCGAGCGTAGTGTCTTCCACACTTGTGATCCTCGCCTCGTTGTGAATGCCCCTTACGTAATCCGCCTCTTTTCCACTTAAAATCCTCGCGAACCTCTGCCTGAATAAGTAACGTTTGATAATAATAACGAGACCTATCAGATAGAAAGTATCGATTTACCAAAAGCTCGTGTGCACAAGTCCACGGATAAAACGTCGCCTTTAATTGATCATAATCACTGGTCCGCCACACACACACACACACACTCGTATATAAATAAATACACACATACATGTACATATATATGTATACATATACATACATGTATACTTATTATACACTTGTTCGTGCGCGAAGAATCAATAGTTGAGTGAAATTCTGGTTGGCACTTCGTATCTCTGCTCCTCGGGAAGAACCGACAATGGGAGATCGTTCGATCGTTTTTTTTATTTATTCTTCTTTTTTCCGTTCAATTTAATTACGGGTAATTAAGCAATTAATGGCACGGCCAACTTCCAGGATCCTTAAAACGTTCCTGATGGCACGTCCACCGACCATCTCTTTTTATACCGGCATTTAACATTTGCGCCGGAGTTTGCTCGCTGATCGTCGGTACATCCTTTACTTTTTAATTGTAATCGATATCACTGGTTACGTGGAATTTTAACTGCTAATTAATGCTCGCCGTGGATTATATCTCCGAGGCATTAAAATTCAATTTCATCCTATTAATTTTTTCCTGCTTTATTCTGTGTATACTTTACTACTGCGGGGAATGAAGTAGGCCATCACGATTTTCGATTTTCTTGAATTTAACCTTAATTAACGATAATTATAATGATAGATAAATCGATGAATTTACGAGACAATATTCGCTTCGTCTATGGAAACATTAAGAGATCCACCCACGAATAGGTATTACGGATAATTTTAAAAGATATAGCTATTAGACGAGTAAACTTTAAATCGTCCTTAGTTTGACGCATTAAATGAAATAATAGCGTAATGAAGCGATTGCAAAATGTTGCATATGCGGTTCAAGCTTGTGCATTAAATCTGAAAACAAATAAAAATCATTTTATTTATAATAACTCGGTATTTAAATCGACATTTACGACAAAATTATTTTATAGAACACTTATTCGAAAATAGCAAGATTAACAAGTATTTTAAGACCAGTTATAGATAAAAAAAATTCTTATTCGAACCTTACTTATGCAATTTCAAATCTGTTGTACATTTTTAGTTGTATGTTATACTCTAATTTAAGCAATTTTCATCGTATTGACTTATATTTTTTAATTTAACAGTCATCTATTTTTTATAGATTTCTTATCGAGTGAGTGGGACAGAATTCATATAAAATTAATCTGGAGTATACAATTGTAAAAAAAATGACAACTTTTGATATTTTTTTGTATGCTATTGGTAAATTTCAGTCCTTTATCCAACTAGTTTCAAAATCCTTATTTTAATCCTACTGGTTTCGAATGAATATTCTATAAAAGAATTTCATAATCAATGTCAATAGCAAAGAATTATTTTATTCTCAATTGAAATGTAAGTATTATTTTGAATCCGCACTAACTTCTTTTTTGTTTTCAGTAGCTTTTTGTCAAATTTTTTATGCTATTGGTAAAACTCAATTTTTTATCCAACTAGTTTCAAAATTGTTACTATAATCTCACTGGTTCCGAATGAATATTCCACAAAAGAATTTCATACAATAAATGTCAATTTAAACAAATAAATATTTTATTCTCAATATTTAAATACAAGTATTATTATTTTCTATTCAGTAAGTTTTTTCCATCAAAAATGCATTCCAATTCATTTCACTGAATGGTTCGCGCCCGCAAACAAATATTTGTTCGTACCTACAAAGGATCGAGGCTCACTTAAATTCTCAAATTTTATACCAAGGAAAACCCCATAGCTGTTTTTTACAAAGAAAAAAAAATCGCCTCAGGAATGCTACGGACAGATAAGCAGAGTGCGGTTTTACGCGGAGCCGCATCATTTTCGTCTGGAGAGCGATCTTTATTCCCCGTTCTCCTTTTGTCTCGCGGATGATCCGATTGCGACGCGGTCCGCGACTCTTTCGGCATTCCCGGCGGGACTCGGCCCCGCACTTTCCATCCGCGCTAGGCGCAGTGACGAAAACCCGGAGATCCTTGCACTTTTGGCGTTGCCTCGTTTACGACATCGAAAATTCTTCGGATCCGACGCGCGGCCTGTCACCCGAGAGATTGAGTCCTCCGCCTCTGCAGTGTTCCAGAATTATTTACATACTTTTGCACGATTAAAAGTAAATGGAGATTGCGCCGAGGATCGTAAATGAATTAACGACAGAAATGCAAATTTTTTAAGGGTACAAGCATAGAACACTATTCTATACTGAAAAAAATAAATTTATTATTTTTATTTTATTTTATTTATTAAATAGGCAAAAGGTCCTTAAACTATAAAATATGAATAGAAATGTATGAAAGAAATATAACAATTCGATTAAAAAGAAATTAAATTCCATGCAATTTATAGTAGAGTAGACGCAAAAATTAGAATTTTATAAAATTTTATGAAATACTTTTATAATAAACGTCAATGTTTAAGATCACAAGATTAGAATTAGATTAGATAGATTGGAATACCACAAATAAAATAATATAAATATTATATATATACATACTACAATTGCAATTTTTTTTCATCGATCGAGCTCATATGAAATGCATCCCCTTGAATCCTTATCTCGCCTGACTCGACGATAAATGAAGTAATTTACTGCATTTCGAAAAAAAAGGATGTCGAAAGCGAGCGAAGATTTTACAATGGGCTTATAAAGCAAAAAGAAAATTTAAAAACAAAAGCAGGATATCCATTCGGATGGTCTGGAGTAAAAGTGCCTATATATATAAACGAATGACTGGAATATTGTCTAATCACGCCCCGCGGAGAAAGCACAAGATCGTAACTACACCTTGTCAGAATATTAAATTTACATTTGAATAATAGTCGAATTGTTGCTTATCGACCTTTCGATTAGTATTTGACAGAGACACTTTGGCAATAAATCACGCGGCTCCGGACGAGCACAACACACACCTCGACCGAAACATCAACTCGACCCATGGAATGGTCCAATATGGATGATCCGGAACAGCCGTAAAATCTCGGCCACTCGAATGGAAGCTACGCTGTCACTCACTAGGAGAGTGTTTCAGCTGAATTTTTCAGTAGGATTTTCTCATGACAAAATATTAGAGTTTAAGGCTCAAAATTCTCGGCATGTAGTTAATTATAATGTTGTAATAATATTACTGGTTCATTTACAATTAGTTTTGATTAATATTTACAAGTGTCGAACTAATTCGATTATTATAATGGGCATGATTATTATAATTATCGTTTCAGTAAAATTTGCCAAAAATATAGTAAATTTTAGTAAATGCAGAAAAGTTTAGTAATTTCTTTCGAAATGTCAGTGTGTGATTACTTTCCTCAAACAGTTTAGTTTAGTTCGTCTAGTAATTTTTACTAAAACTTTACTCTCGGTGTAGGTTTATATGCAGATTTAAATTTTATTATGTAAACTTATATTATAACGATTTTTTAGTTCCTTGAAATAAACAAAATAATAAAATAAAAAAAAAATTAATCCAGATCTGAAAAACTCTCCTCATCAGTATAAAAATTGAATAGTTCACGGAGAAGTTCAAATTCCTCCAGCGAACAATAGCAAAAATTAAAAAAAAAAAAAAAACAGAAAAAAAAAGTAGAAGATGATACGCCGAGTCGACGAACCCTTTGGAGTTGGTTAACTCGCCGCGAGGAAGAAGAAGATCGGGACGCAGAGAAAGCACGCGTCTGCCCATTGTGCGGCGCGACGCGTCTTATTAATTTTCAATGAGTAGTTCTCGCCCGGCGCTTCCCGCCTAAAAAATTGATTTGTCTCTATTCTCGCGCCTCGGTGGATCGAGCGTCTCTCATTTCCACGGGGAGGATCGTGGAAAGTCAAATCGAGCCGCCTTTTTCACGCGCACAATGGAGGCACGTGTGTGGTCGCACTTTTTGTCTTTTTTGTTTTTTTCCGTCGCTTTGAATAATGACGAGCTCCACGAACCTGCCGTCGGGAATCGGTCGAAGTCGACGTTCGCAGCGTCCACTGTACGGACGTTGAACCGGGAAAAATGTTAACCTGCCTAATATTTGATGTGTTACGAGTGTGGAAGCGGCGGAGTGAAACGTAAACTTGTGATGTATGTGAGTTGGTAATTCTAACGATTGAGAAACAATGGGAGGTAATTATTAGAAACTGGAGCTTTTTCTCATTCGTGCATTAATTTCGGAGCGATGAACTTGAGCATTTTTATAGCTAAACTTTACGGTCCATTCATTGATCGTCAAAGTAATTGAAGAAGAGATTCTAAATGGCTTGAATCCTAATTATAAATAATAACTGAGGGCCCAATCGTGCTTATTACCTTTTTACTGGAAAAAAAATCAAATAAATCATTTTTCTCATCAGGTAATTGCATTTGCTTAAGTAGATTTTAACTTGTCAATATTTTTGATTTTAATACATAAAAGGCTGAATACACAATTTGTTTAATTTTCAATTTTTATGATAACCTTCCTATCGCTGGATTGACCTTTCTTTATAATATTCAAACGATTCAAATCTTTTATTTAACCTTAAAAATTTAATTTTTTTTTTTTTTATTAAGTCAATTATCATTCATTTAAGATTAATTTAAGCAAAAAATAAATAGTTTTCTTCAACGTTCTATTACGAAAATTATTTAACATTCTAATAATCTACATACAAAAAAGTCATTCCTACGATTTATTGTACAGTTACATCTGAAATTACCTAAACTATAAATGACTTTTTGTAAAAGAAAAACTTCTTTGTATTATAAAAAAAAAAAGAATTAGTCAACCAATCATTAAAATTAAATATAAATAGTTTTTAAATCAAATAGTAGATCTGCATTTTTTAAAATCTATTTCGGCGTTAGTCCTTAAAAGTAAACAAAAAAAATGAGTAAAGCAAAATTCGTTCTAATCCATTTCCTCGTTTGGAACGGCGTAGGCGCATCTCCCGAGAATGATGATGAGTTAACAGAGGTGCTCCTAATAATACAATAGCAATGTAAATAAATTAATTTTTTATTAATTAATTAATAAATTAATTTTCTTTTTTGTTTTAAATTTTACAAATTTAAGCTGATTATTCTTTTAAATTGACTTTAATTTGGAGTATTATCTAATTGAGTATGAATACCTTAAAAATCGAAGCGTTAATTTAACCGATTTTTAAGTAACGAAAACTCAAGAAGATAAACTACAAAAATTACTCATCAATCAGTTTTTAAATTTACATTCTACATTTACTCTTCTCTCATCGTATACAAAATTTTCGATCGAATTCGTTTTTAAAAATACAGAAGAGAATTCTACATTTATTCTTCTCTCGTCGTATACAAAATTTTCGATCAATTTCGTTTTTAAAAATACAGAAGAGCATTCTACATGTACTCTTCTGATCTCATCGTATAAAAAATGTTCAATCAATTTCGTTTTTAAAGATACAGAAGTGCACAAAACAACCTTCATGCCAGGTTCCACGACGAAATTGAGATTTTTCAGCACAGGTTCCTCTTCTTCGTCGTACTTAAGGTACAACCCCTTGAATTCTACCCTGCCCTTGTCAGGCCACTCTTTTTGCGGCTTCTGTCCCGGATCGCTCTCGAAGGGCCCCTCTTGTTCCAACTTGGTAAATTGTATCATACGCTCGACGCTGGTCATCTGGGCTACCATCTCGGCGGTTTGCCTCATGCCGTACTGCAGCA
>JAWWEN010053590.1:0-39952 GCA_035582955.1 Sycophila texana | reverse complement strand
TTGAATCAACCGAAAAGGCTGTTGTCCGTATTTATCGGCGCGAGGCTGTTGTTTCAATAGTATTTTTTTCTCAGTGCAGATTTCATAAATACGTATTTTTAAATTAAAATAAAAAAACACAAAATATAGTTAAGCTGTAATACATTCATAAGTAGTAACAGCCATTGTTGGTAAGACAGTGCCGAACAAGACTCTTTTTTTTATCTCGACACAAAAATAACAGATTTCATAAATAAATATTTTTAAATTAAAATAAAAACTCAAAGTCTTGTCCTCGGTCTTGTCTTAACGCTGTAATACACTCTTAAGTAGTAACAGCCATCGTTGGTAAGACGATTCTGAATAAGACTTTTGTTTCTTGATCTCGACACAAAAATAACAGTTTTTATAAATAAATATTTTTAAATTAAAATAAAAACCCAAAATCTAGTTGGATGTAATACATTCTTAAGTAGTAACAGCCATTGTTGGTAAGACAGTGCCGAATGAGATTTTTTTTTTATCTCGACACAAAAATAACAGATTTCATAAATAAATATTTTTAAATTAAAATAAAAACCCAAAATCTAGTTGGATGTAATACATTCTTAAGTAGTAACAGCCATTGTTGGTAAGACAGTGCCGAATGAGATTCTTTTTTTTTATCTCGACACAAAAATAACAGATTTCATAAATAAATATTTTTAAATTAAAATAAAAATCCAAAATCTAGTCGGATGTAATACATTCTTAAGTAGTAACAGTCAGTACGACGATTCCGAACGAGTTCTCTGCGTTCTTCACAGAAGCGCATTTAAATCAGCAGAACCAGAAAAAAACCATTGGCTCTTGAGCTTTTTCTTCATCTCGATACAAAAACAACAGACATCATAACTAATTTTTCTATAAACAAAAGAAAAACTCAAAATCTATTTATAACTGTAATACGCTTACAAGTAGTAACATCCGCGTTCAGTAAGACGATCCCCAACAAGATCTTTCAGCTCTTCACAAAAGCGACGTTAAATCAACAAACCGAGCAAAAAAAAAACATCAGCGCTCGACTTTTTTCTTCATCACGGAACGAAAACAAACGGATCCCCTGCGGTGAACAAGTGCTCGCTCGAATCGAATCCTGTGCGCGGGCCACAGAAAAAAAATCCCGAAAGTAGCGTACACACAACCCAGTAGTCCGCGGCCATTCAATCTACGCCCTCGGTAAAATAAAGTTCGCCGGCGCGTAAATCCGAGCTGGCGCAGTTCGGCCAAAATTCGGGCTCGCTCGGAGCAGCCGGGAGCTAAAATCGACGATAGCTATATCCTCGCCGTTGCGGCGAGGAGCCCCTGATGCCGAGGGCGGATCGGCCCGGCGAAAAGCGCAAACGCGGAATTCCGTCGTCGCCGGAGAGGCGGAGCGAAAGTGGAGCGGGTCGCCCGACCGAGCAGCTCCAATTTTTTGACGTTTCGCGCGTTTTTTTCGGCTGCCCCGCCAACAAGAGGCAGCCGTGACTGGGCGACAGATCGCCGGGGCTATTGTACATTTTTAAGTGCGTTATTGTGTTTGCCCTTCGCTCGTCGCTGTACCCGTGCCGGGGGAGAAAAATGATTGCGCTTCGCGTTTGCTTACGGTATACGTAGCGGGAAATTAGCTCGGCTCCTATTATTCGTAGCCTGTCTTTGAACTTCGTCGCTTTATACTTTGCTGTTCTTTATTTTCTTCTTTACTTAATCTGGGAATGGTTCTTTGGAATCGAGTGAAACTTAACGCATTGATAGAGATTGATGTAACAGTGAGTTGTGAGGAGAGTACACTTGTAGTTTTGATCGAAAATAATGAGACCGTGTCTCGAGATTTTATTTAATAAGTTCTATAGATATTAAAATAGGAGAAATTAAAAAAATTTAGGGAAAATATGAATTATTTAATTACTCAGAAACTACTCTTTAAATAAAAATAATTGAAATTCACTTGGAATGTACAAATATTCTCTTATTTTAAGTCATAAGTCTTTCACTTATTGAATATGTAGAGAACTTGAAACGTAGATAAATGAGTAGATTTTATATCATATTTCAAGACTAAAAGTTTTATAAATAAGCATAAAAAATGGAAATACAGTAGAACTTGAAAGCTGCAATATAGAGACCTATGAAATTAAAAATTCTTTATTAGTTCAAAAGTTACGAATAAATAAATAGTTCATGAAAAATCACTTTGAAGCTCTTTGACATAAATTTTTTGTACACAATTTCTTTTTTACACTGTACATAAATCTTGAACTAATAAAGCTTTTTTAATCTGATAAGTCTCAAATTATAGTTTTTACGATGAACTTTATTCTCATTCTTTACGCTTGTTTGCGCGATTTTTAATTTTTTAGTAATTAACGCTTTTGTTAACGCATATATTTTTCCGAAATTTTTTAATAATATCTTCTTCCATTTTTGTGACTACGCTCTATGAAACAAAAACCCATGACACGTGCTTATTTTTTTCGATTAAAGAATCATTCTGCGAACTTTGAAAGAAATCTAGGAACCGGAGGGTGTGCACCCTCCCCTGTCAGATAAATTTTGGAGTATCTAGGGTAAATGAGAATAAAGTTGAAAAAAGTTCTTTCTCGAGCGATTAATGTTGAGTCCTACAGAAAAAAAACATACTTCATAGAATTATGCAAAAATAACCGTTTGGATTTTAATCAAACTTTATATCAGATTACTTCACAGGCTAAAGAAGATTTTTCGAGTTTACAGGGTAATGTTCACTACACTCACTTGAGCTGAGTAGTTAATTAATTTATATAAAAAACGAACGACTCGCACATGATGTGGCAACGTAGTAATGAAGATTAAATCATCACATCCTTTAAGTAAAAGAGATTGTGAGTACACATCTAGGGGTGTGTGTGTGTGTATGAGCATGAATACTATGCGACGTTATCAAATCTGAACACCCTATTAATCAAATACGAAATTTCATTACTACCTTGATTACAAATAAAAGTGAAGTACGACAATGATAAAATTGCTATTGATTTTAGAACGAATGAAGAGAATTTGGATTTTTCTCGGCTGTGAAAATATTTGTGTGGGAGAAAGATGGTGATAGGAATATCGATTTTTTGGGGGTGTTGCTGGTGTATGAGATAAAATATAATTTAGCGAACGAAAGCCATCGTAAATTTTTTTTCGAAACTAGACTTCAGTGCGTTGACTTAAGTACGTAATAAATGTGTCTGAACAAAAAGAAAGAAGTCCTGATTCGGTCTTAAAAATCCTCTCTTATCTTATAATTACATTGTTTCTATATAAAAGTAGTAAATATAGAAAGTTTTATATATATTGAGTAAACTTTTTAAATTCGAAGAATACCCATCTTAAGACCTTTTACCAGAAAAATAATATATACAAATTTAGATAGATATTTAAATTAACTAATGAATTATTTAGAATAATTGACAGAGAAAATTTGTCATATCAACTAAATATTTTGAGATTCAAGAAAAGTTCAAAATCTAGTTTTAATATCTTCGAAGTATTCGTAAGTAGTAACAGTCGGTGTCGCCAAGACTATCCTCAAATATAAATAATCAATTTTGTTTTTTCTAAAACGATGTAGACGAGCAATTTAAAAAAAAAATCCTATAAGAAAAAATTTTCATATCGAGTAAGCTTCTTAAATCCGAGGGATTCAATTCTTAAGAAAAATAATTTCTGAATAAAAATCATCCTTTCAGAAACTTGTATTACTAACATTACTCAAAGAATTTCAAACTAAAAATATCAAGAATATTTCCATCTTGGATTTGCAAAAATTTTCAAAGTTTCCCTTTTATTTTTTCTATTTTTTCGCAATGTTTTTTTTATTAAAATGCAGGCAAGTGCGAGATTTTGAATTACTAAAATTTTGAGATGATTCTTAAATTTTAAGGAAAAAATATTATTTTAGATCGAAAAAAGTAGTAATTAACGTCGCGAAAATACTTTATTAATAACAACAGTTCGGCAAAAGATCTATAATGTTTTTTCAGTGACGATGCTCGTTAAGAAAATAAATTCACCTCGCATGAAATGCGTGTTTGACGCAAAACAAACACTTTTTTCCGTTCTCTTCCGCTGAGTAGTTTTTTTTCGGATTTGCTCGTATATACTTTGATATTCCGTTCCTAATGAAGCTCATAAAAACTGATGGAACTCTTAATGCATCAGCGGCGCGTATTATTTTTCCGCAGTGTTTTTTTTACTTATACTATTTATAGCAGTAGCACCGTATATATCCTATCACATTTCCCAGCTTTCATTATCCAACTTTTTCTTTTTTCATCTTTTTTTTTTAATTCGAGATTGAGAACCTCGTAAAATATCGTCAATTATTCTCTACATTGTACGACTAAATTAAAATTGATAAAGCTCCATGCTATAAGCTGGAAAGCTCGCCGAGGCTCTCTCGTAAATCATAAATGGTCAGTTTAAAACACTGACAGATCCATTAGTGGAGGAAGTTGAAAAAAAAATGAAATAACTAAATTACCTCGCAGCTCCGACTAACTTGAAGTAGATTAAGCAAATCCAATTTTTTTTCTTCTATTATTTTCAAACTCGTCGCATACTAAATTAAGTGCCTTTCATACTTGTCACGTATACCGTTACAACCGTATTCGAATCCTCACTCCTCCCCCATCCAGGGGACATAATGAACTTTTACTGCCGCGACCAAGACGACGGTGCGTTCGTCTCTTACGGTTTTTTCTCGCGTTTCCCCGTAACGTCGCAGTAAATATTGCCCCCTGCACGACTGATACTGGCGCCCGCTCCCCAGAGTCGTTTTACGCGCAGCGCGAGGTCACCCATCCGCGTAAAAGAAGCGTATTCGCACTGGTGGCGTGTAACAAACTGGCGAAAGCTGGGCGATTCGCCGGCCTTCATTCGCGGATTTAAGTAATTGTTAGTACTGAATATCTGGCTGCTAAGAGTGTGTCAACAACCCTCCGGGCCATGGATTTGGATGAAACTTTGGAAATAGTTTTCTAGAACCAAATAATCAAACGAATCACCTTTAGATTTGAACCTCATGACTGATCTATATTAACATTGCTAATATATTTATATATACACACGATATTTCTAGCATTGCGCATATGAACAATGTTAATGTTCTTAATTATATCTGCTTAATAAACGACCATGAGATAAAACTAAAGGTGGTTAGTTTCATTATTTGTTATTATATAAAACAATTCCCAAAGTTTCATCCAAATCGGTGACCCAGAGGGTTGACACTCTCCTTGTCAGTATAAAATAATTCCTACTACAAAATTTCAGATGAGAATTCAACTGAGATGTCATGCCGAAATTTCGTGTAACTTTAGAAATAAAAGTTGTAGAGGGACTACTATATAATTCCTTACTTTTTTCGTAGTATTTTAATGGGTCTGGACTTAAACTGTTGGAAATTTTTGTCATTCTGGTGGCAAGAGAATATATGTATTAAAAATATACAACGAAAAATTCTAATTCAAAAATTTTAATTTACACTTCCCACTAAAGTAACAACAATTATACCAACACTCAAACTGGATTAAAACAAAGATTAAATAAATGCAAAAGTAAAAAATCTTAAAATTGTCTAACTATTGACCATTACTAAACCAGTATTCCAGACGAGAGTCCAGAAGCAGTCTACACCCGCTGTTATATCGTTTTCGTACTCGGACACTACACTAATCCAGTCTTGGGTGCCAATACCAAAGTATTGGCAAAATGTAATCCGCAGAAGCGACGGAGGATGAATACTTTACTACTCCAAAAGAAAAAAAAAAGGTTCGAACTCGTCGTGAACGACACACGGAACTCCAACTCCGGAGGGCGTGGGAGATGCGAGGCTGGATCGATCACGGCTCAACAGAGTGCAGCGCCTGGCCGATACGCACGGGCAGCTGCTAACGTTTGACGGACTCGAGGGGAAAAAAAAATGAGCGGAATGTCCGTAAGTTTTATGGGGCGGAAAATTTTCCACTGATGCTGGGGGAATGGGAGAGATTCGATGGGTGTTTAATGACGCCCGCGGCGAGAGACTGCTGACCGCTAATTGGGGGGAAACGCGAGCGCCAGATCATTAGCGGCTGTCGGCCGGTAATAATTAATTCGGTGTTTACCGAGGGATAGGGGGTCCTATCGATTCGTTATTTGAAGAGGTGTAGGATGGAAAGAAAATATTTTGATTGTGAATCTGCGATCCCTCGGTCCATTCGTAGCTGAGGTGGTCGCATATAGCGGGTAATCCTGCCATTGAGGGAAAAATCACGCTTTAGGGTGGACTGCAAAGTGTCGCGAGCCGACTTTAACGCGAGAACCAATATCGACCTTTTCCGCAGATTGATTTATCGATAAATATTGGAGAAAAGAGTGTTTAATGTGGAGTGTGCGTCGTTTATTAAAGTCTAACGTGGTTTTTAGAGGTATACTTAAAAAAAATATATCGAATGTCGTTAATCCGTCACTTCCGTATTGGAAAAAGTGTATTTCTGTATTATAAAATAATTCACAAACTGTTCAGTAAAAAAAATATTCAATTTTAATTTATTATTATATTAATGATTTAATTATTGACCTGTACTCTCCGTTATTTACAACTGCATGTCAATTAACAATTTAATATTTTTAACGTACCTGAAAGCGGATTACAAGGCGTTTATTATTCTTAGAGTTGACGTGAAAGTTCGTAAAGCAAGTCCACTTAAATTCTCTCGTAAAGTCACTGGAAAATGTACTTACGCGGCTAAAAAAATGTTCACTGCGAAAAACACGTATTTTTAAAACAAGAATAATCTTAAAAGAAAAGGATTTGCGAGGTTGTTGTAAAGCTTAATTTTGAAAAAGGAATTCAATTGTTTATACAAGGTAAATTTAGATTTAAAATAAAATTCCCAATTAAATGCAAATTTAAAATTTTAATAGAAATTTTATTGAAACAAATTATAGTGCTTTAGTAAATGGAGTGACTGACTAACCAAATAAAAAAAAATCTACAACTTAATAGTAAACATTTCAATAGTGGTGAGCGAAAATTAGTAGCTTTAGAATTAAAATTATAAATTATACTTTTAGTAAATAATTCAGTAGTATTCTAGAAAAATTACAATACTTATACCTATAAATGAAGTCACAAACTATATAGCAAACTGAAAAAAGTTGTAATTTTTTCCAGAAACATACTAAATTTTGCAACAAAAGTTCTCCCCGAGTGTTAATAAAAAAAAAAGTAAATACTGTTCTGATTAACTTTCTACTCTCAAAAATTTTACGGTGCGCACTGCTTGGCAATTTAGTTATGGTCGGGTAAAAATTGCATCGTTGATGCGCAATCTATGCAGTACAATCACGTAAATTTTACACGAAAATTCCCTCGACGCAGTTATTACCATAGTTAAATTGGAACGAGCCATGCCCAGGTATATAACAATCTATATACTCGGTGCAAAATTAAACGCGGAAAATCACGTCTGATGCTAAAAAGGGGGACACGGAAAATCGGCGTAATAATCGATGCGCCGTCGCGTCTCGATAAAGAAATAATTAAGCGGCGCCACCGATTTTAACGAGCATCCGGCTTTGCGCCTAAACACTACTCGAGAATAGAGGGGACGAGGGGAGATGAAAAATTCAGACTCGCTGCGTTTATCGGCGAAATTCCGCATCTCAATATCCGTCCGCGACCGGCCGTTCCGGAAGACAATCGCCACTCGAGGCTTGATTAATTCGCCGGGGCTCGTTGCAGAAGTAGTCTATATTCATCGACGTCTCTTGAATTTTTTTATTCTTTTATAGTAAAATTTTGAGTTTTGTTTAAACTTCGCGGAAACATGTTTGAAGCTATTTTGAATTCGGAAAACGTGTTTTTAGAAAATGTTTCTATATTTACAACTTACGTGAAACGAATATAAACATAATATACGCAAACTTAAAAATTATTATTAATTAATTTAAAAAAAGAAAGTCTAAAATTATGTTTGAGGAAACTGAGTGCCAATCTATTGGCAGCGGTTTTTTTTCACGGCGATCTATTGGTGACTGTTTTTTTTTTTTTTTTTTTTTTTTTTAAGAGTTCAGTTTATTCCATGATTATACGCGCCTCTTTTACTTGGCGCCAGGTGATGATGATGAATTGTTAATTAAAAGGGGAGAGTTTAGTTTCATAACTTCGTTACGCGAGAAAAGGGAAAAGTTTTTATTTCGCTCGGGTAGTGTGAATAAAAGGTTGTTCTTCTCCGGAAGGGGATTAAAAAAGTAGTACATTACAGGTACCGGCTTGTTGAGTTAAGGTAGTCTGCGGAAGTTTAGTTGATTTATCTAAATATTAGGTTTTTCATTAAACTGAAAAAACATTTTAAACATCTTTAGGAATTTTTTCGTATATAGGACTTTTTATACTAACTTTTAATTTCTATCGTTGCAGTTTGTAAAAAATTTTATATAATACGAGATATTTTATTTGTTAAACGAAATGATAGTGAAATATTCACAATTTCTCTCTTAAATAGTGGTAGAGTGTTATGAAGCTTCGAAAAAAGTTATTTAGTACAAAATATAATATTGAGTTTCTTTAGTCTGAAACATTATATTTTTATTCTAAAATAAATTGAAGTTCCTTCAAAGGCATTCTCGATATACAAAAAATTTCCTCTCTGAAGAAAAAAACGATCACGATGGTATTTTGAAGCTTCGAAAAGAGATTTTTCGAGGAAAAAAGAAAAACCCTTTTACACTCTTTTTCTTTATTATTAATTCTTGTAGAACTCTAGAATCCGAATAAAAACTTCGCTAAAATATAGAGAAATTCTCGATAGAAATTCGATTCGTTACTATTTAATAGTGAAAGCAGAATACCTGACGTGCTAAATAAAATGCATTTAAGTAGTTACAGACGAATATGGTAAGACAATTGCTTTAAACGCTCATTCTCTTTCTAAAAAAAAAAAGAATACTTTGGTGGATTTCCTAGTATTATATAAAAAATATAATATTCAGTTTCCGCCGTTAAAAACGTACATATTTTTTTATGTATAAAATAAATTGAAATTCATTTTAAAGGCATTCTCAGGCAAACTAAAACAAATATTCAATGAAATAAAATTTTAATAAAAGCTTTTGCACTCAACAAATTGTTACGTTTTTCTAACCTGCGCACTTTTCGTTAAACTAACTTCCCATTCTTTTTACTCTAAAATTAAACTTTTGCAAGAAATATTAATATCCGATTATTAATAAATAATCTGAAATATAGCAATATTCATCGAAATCCCTCATATTTCTCTCTAAAACAAACATAAAAATACAAACATATAAAAAAATAATAAAATTTTTAACCATCCGTAAACAGTTACGCACCGCGTGTATCGTCAATCGCTGCAGCACTAAAAAACAAACCCCGCCGATAACAGTGTAGAAGCATAGAACACGAAAAATATTGCAACGCACGTTGAAAGTAAAATAAGGAGGAAAAAAAAATTCCAGGGCTCGTACACACGTCGTTTTCTCCTTAAAAATACAGCGGGATAAAGTAGAGGCCGATTAAATAGACGCCCGGAGGGGGGAAGCTCGATCTGGTTCGATTATCGCCCCCGGGGCTTGCAAAGCAGATGTTCCATCGCGGCGCGCCGCGCAGGAAATAAAGGAATATCGGAGAAGCGGTTATGTCATTTCCGCAGACGTGCCTCTGCCTCCATATACACTCGTTGCGCTTTTCTCGCGCGTCAACCGATGTAAATCGAATTAATTAACGAGGCATTGCCGATCGGCGAAGGGGAAATTTGTTTAATCCAGCGGCGAGGAACCCGCCCTCCCTGTTTTTTTCTTTTTGTATTTCCGCGGGGAGATGCGGAGCGCAGATTAGATATCCGGGGGGGATGGAAATTGTGTATCGCTCGGATGGCCTTTCCATGATAAGCATTACTGTGTTTACGACTGCGGATCGGAGTATAAAAAACAAATCGCGCAGTTTCGAGATAAACATTGAGAAGTACTTCTGTAAAATTTTAATGACTTTCATAGAATGAAAACATTATAATTTTAATTACATTTTAGATTTATTATTAGTTTAGTTTAGTAGCAATCCTGACGTTAAATATTTTTTTGTAAAAGGACTTATAGTCCATTGAACTATTATTAAATCAATTAAATTAGAATCAATTACGCTATTTTATTGGGAAATCTATAGTAAATTTGACAATGTGAATTTTTACAGAGAAATTTTAATTTTATTTTTAAATTCTAAATGCTGCCATTAATTATTTCCTAAAATACGCAGGTATTGAAATTAACTTAATTAAAATACTTTCTTCTCTCAGTGTGCTTATAAAGTTGCTTGTTGTGACGTGATCGGTCCGGTGTCATTCGCAACGATGCACATTGAACTGCTAAAAATTGAAATTGGTTTTCGATACACGTTATGACGTTGCCCGCTAGATTTAAATTTTCGGCCGATTCTCGGTGCTGCTTTTGTTGCCGAATGAAAACGGATCAAATCGTGCCGAAGGATCTGTTTTTTTTTTCGATGTTTCAAATTCAAACGGGATGTTGTTAAAAGACAGGCGCAATGCTCGAACAAACGGGGGAATCGCACCAACAGGTGCCGTTATAGTTATATAACGAAGCGAGTATTTGCTCTCCGGTGAAGTGTGGACATTCGTTTGTTACATCGGATAATACAAAGTGGATGCCAGTTGCAACATGAAACATTGGCGAATTAGTCACTCGATGGGAAAATATTTTCGATCGTTCATTAACAAACGAATAAATGTTTACTATGCTGAAAAAAATATAACGATATTTATACATACATGAGAATTGCACTTAAAAAACTTTTGAAAGATTTAATAATTAAGAGGAACACTTGAAATTGATTGTAAGATACAATCAATTTCAAATATAAATTTCAATTATAAATCCTCAGAATTTTGTTCACTGGTATCAAAATTTGTATTAAAAATAATTATTCAAACATTAAAAGAATTTATTTACTTGTTTTTTTTTTTTTTTTTTTTTTAATAAAATAGTTATTTTGGTTTAGGTAAATATTTTAAACGCGTAATACTGATTTGAAACCCAACATCTTTCTTCAATCTCTCACGTTAATAAAAAATTCATGGTCGGAAAACTTTTCTCAAAATCTGTTCATCGGATGAGGCTAAAATTTTTAGTTTCTTAAAACAGTTTTCAACTTACAGCTTCACAGCAAAAGTCGTAAAAAGATATGCGATTTATACTTGACTATAAATTCATAAATTTATCTTTATACTTTACGTTGAAACAAAGAATTTTTGGTTAGTCTTTAAATCGGCTAATTACTCTCAGTTTATAGATTACTATTATATTATAATTTTCATAAATAATTATTGTTATGATTTATTTTGCAAAAATTAAAATACGCATGTAAAAAGCACTGAAGCGAAGTATACAAAGAATTCCTTGATGAACGAGTATTTTTCTCAATTTCCTACCAAAATAAGAATTTAGAGTACAATAAAACCAACTCACTCTTATTAATAAAATTATAATTTGGGACAACCTGTTATCCCGGAAAAACTCAACCCGCCTCCCAAAAAAAAAAAGAAAAAAATTATCATTCAACACCCTGAATTAATCTAAACTAATAATCAACACAATCATCTGCGTCGAGAGTCAAGCGGGTACAGGAGTAAGCGCATCACCTGCGCGATCCACCAACTTTTCGCGCGGCTCCGGGCGTCTGCACCGACAAAAAGGAAGGCGGGGATTCTACGGGGGGTGCCCATTTAAAGTTGCGCGCCCGGCGCCGGCGACGAAGCATGTATCAGCTGTCCGCAATATACACATGCATGTATACTCCATATATACATATATATTGCGCACGGCACGGTAAACTTCGGGGGCCGTTGCCGCGAGCGAAATTGCTCCTGAAGCGTGGGACGGCGGCGATTTGTCCCGCCACGCAGGTGTTTCCGCACCGGGACGTCCGATTGCGCCGGGGTGCGATCGACGCCCCGCAATATCGGCGTCCCGTTGTTTTCGAAGCGAGCTTACACTGGGGCATCGTACATTTTTCGGTTAAACGGGACGTTCGACGTCGCGTGGGTGAAGTTTTGGCGATTATCGGACTGCGAGTTGATGTAGACTGAGAAAAAAGTGTGGTAAAATTTAATATTTAAATAGTAATTTTTAATATTTACAATTTTTATTAAGTATATCTAGAATAGTGTATTTTAATAAAATATATAAGTATGTATCAAATTGTTATTATTTTAGACACAGTAATTTTTTACTGTTAATGTATTAAATTTTATTATAGAGATTTTTCAGTGTAGGTGGGTAGTATAAGCGCGGCTGTTACATTTGAGGAATTCAATATTGTTTGTTATTTAAGCAAATTTTGCATTTTCCTTGTTATTTGTGTAATTGTTTACTGTTCAAATGTCGGCGTGCAAACGTACATTTGTATGGGTGTAAGATAAAGCTTCTCTCGGGATCTAGGAAAAACATCATGCAAATTATTATTAGGCACATTTCGTCGCAGATTTTACTGCACTTTAAGAAAATGTGATGTAAAATGAGTACATTGAATTTGGATAATAAGGCGACCTACATAATTAAATGCAGTAAAGTTACAAACGTCCATATACAGCGAATTTACGAAGGCGCTAATGATTTTACAAATGACCTATAATAAACTTTATACTACACTTAGCAGTAAATTTTTGTCAAAATTATAATTAACAACAATTATTGTTAATTAAACTTTTCCAACTCTAACTAATTATTTTTATTTGTATTCAATTATCTAAATGTTTTTTAAATTAAGAAGAATCTAACTTTGTCTAATCTTGCCTGTAACAGCGGAAAAGTGAAGTCATTTGTTCTAAGCTAGTAGAAGCTCGTTACTTATCGTTCGAATGAAATCCTCGGAACATTAGGAGAAATGAGATTGTTCACTTATTTCATTTCTTGATTTTCAGAGAGAAACTTTATTTTCTTCGTAGACAAACGTTTTATTCATTTAAATTTATTGACCTACCTGATAGCTCGGATTTATACTCTGATTTATATTCGATTTAGTAATTTAGTTTGTTTATTCGCATTTGTATGTAATTTCAATTTAATATATTCAACTATTAAATTGAAAAATAAAAAATTTCAAATTGGAATTCAATAAGACTTCAACCTACGTCAAAGTAGAAACGCTCGGGTTACGTTAACACATCTGCTTCCACAGAAATTTACTTCACATTGATTTTATTTGCTCCACTTTTTACACGCCGTTTAAACTTTTGCTACAAAAAAAGGAAATCAAACAGAAACGCGAATTTTATACGGCTTTATTAAAATTTGAATAGCACCGTAATCAGTCGAGTAGAATCGCACAAAATATCTTTTTGTAAAGGCTTCGTTACGTAAATACGCATTTTATAAAAGCTAAGTTGAGTATAAACACGCAAATATTACATTAAGAGAAGAGAAACAATTCAGATTAAAATGGCACACTGGTCGACAATAAATGTATATTTATATTTAAGCAGCTATACCTACAGACGTATAGATATAATGTGAAGTATACTATAAGCTAAAAGATATATTCATCTGTTTAATATAACATTAAGGTATCTCCAAGACAGCTTTAAATATCTATTTATATCGTGTAAAAAACATTTTTTTGTTATCTTTAAATCGCCTTTAAATCGCTTTCGTAACATTTTCAAAAAATCTTTAAGACATGTTCTTTAAGAAATCTATCGTCGAGATAAAATTTAATAATACGGTAAACGGGATGAATACATATAATTTTGTCGGGTTTCTACCAAGATATTTCAGTTAGGATTTTAGCGAACGATTTCGGTAATAATTAGAAACATTATTCGACAAAATTTTACAAGGATGTATGCAAGTATATTAAAAAATGTTCTAATTATTTTCTAAAATACCCGGATATTTGAATTAAACATTCTACTCAATACCTACTCAAAGATTCAGTCAACTATTCAGTAGCACAATTTCTACAATTCCATTGTAATATTTATCTCGTGTATAAAGTAAGTTGGAAAAGGCAATTAATTATACCAAGACGCCAACTCTCTCGTTGACTTCATAAAATGACGCGTATAGCGATTCACTCGCGGAAGCACGGCGCGCCTTACGATTCAAATGAAATAAGAGTCTGAATTGAAAACAAATCAAACTTTCATTGTCGGCGAAGCTGTATAAACTAGACGGAGCAGTTTTCGCAACCGCTGGAAACCCCGAGCTTTCGCTACCTCGTCGTGCCTGCTGATTGAGTCATTTACAGTCACTGGAATCTCCCTGCACAGTTTGATTCTCTCTGCGAACTCCGATTTTTTTCTGCGAGAAATTTTTTGAAAAAATTTAACGTTCTCTCGGTGATTGGACTTCGCGGTCGGGGAAGAATTCAATGTGAATATTATTTGAACGGGCGATTCGTTTGGAAAGTGAATTTTCTTCTTCGATTCAGTTATTTAAAGCTGAAATAGTTAAAAAGCGTGGTAGTGCGTGAATTTATTTCTCAGCTTAATTGGGCACTTCTGGTTTTGTGCAGAGATTTTATCACGCAATTAATAAATCAACCCTGAATCGAAAGTAATAAAAGATACTATTTTGATTCTGTAAGTTTTTTTGTCATAAATCTTCGGAGAAATAAATGTGCTTTTCAATGTTCTAATAGTTTCGTGATATAATCAATATTGTCAAGTTTATTCATTTTTAACGCAATCTTTATAATTTTTGTGAGAATTTTGGTCATTATTTTTAGTGTTTTATATAGATTATTTGTTTTTTTTCTCAAATGAAGGAGTCATAGCATCTGCTTTAGATTACATAAAATCGTTAAATAAATTATTTTGTTATACATCTACCTTATTTAGACGACAACCTTATTTAGACTTGTGCCCTTAATAAAGTTGAAAGAAGCGTATTTTAGGTAAAAATCCAGTCATATTTACTGTACTGCAAACCACAATTAATTTCTGAACTAATCCTATGAAATATTTGATTCATTTATGAAGTAATCTTATAAAGTATTTGACCCATTTTTAAAGTAATCATAAGTGGTGTATAGTTCTGTTTCATAAAAAAATAATTGGATTGGACATTCACCTATTAATATTTAAATTTATAGGCGATATTCCATATCAATCGAATATAAGCTGAATTTCGGTCTTCCTGTATAACAATCAAGCTTCAATAATTATAATAATACTAAAATATTCAGGTCGAAAACGTAAGTATTTCAATCCAATCCGAGATGAAACTACCGAAACGAACAATTTCTACTCTATAAAATCTATCCTATATGCAACATAAAATTACTTTCTTAGTAATTTACATCCAAGCGATCTCATCTTAAAGAAAAATTAGCGCGGCGACATCCGCGGAAGCTCTCAAGCTCGCAGTGGAAATTCCCTATCCGCTCCGCGAAGAAATCGCGCGAGCCTCCGAGGAATAATGGGCGACGGCTCCATTACGCGGACAATGACAGAGGACAATTTGTCAATTTCCAGGGCTGCTCGGCGCGGCGCGGCAGATGAGCGGCGAGGGCGAGGCGACCGGGGCGAGGAGGACGATGGCGGCAGAGGCGACTACGCCGGAGGCCGGCACTGCTCGGCCGGCACCAGCGGCCGGAAGACGGCAATTCCGCGGCGGCGAGCGCGGGCTCTACTGACGCCGCGGCTGCCGAGCGCACGGAGCCACGTGCCGACGGCCGCCAAGCAGCCGGACCCGAGGACGGACGGTGAGTAGCCCGGGCGATGCCGCAATGCGGCTCGCTTCTCCTTCCTCTTATTCTACTTCCTTTTTGGTTTCTTTTTTTGTTTGTTTTTTTTGTTTTTTGCTTCCTCGCGGAGGAAGCTCTTTTGTACGGTGACTATAACAAAAGTTTTAGAGAAAACATTGTACAATTTTTTTTGTTTTTGTTTTATTTTGAGATATTTCGACGCCCGAACGAACGAAGAGTAGCACTATTCAAATTTGAGCAATGTTAATCTCCGTAAGAAAATCTGAGTGGTGCTACTCTTCGTACGAGGTGTCGATTTGAAGTCGGAATACAACATTTTTTTGGAAAATGTATGTACGTATGTGAGTTTGCGCGTGTGAGACCGGCTGTATCTTTTTGAAGTGAAACTTCTATACACGCGTTATAAAAAGAAGTTATAAAAATGTCACTGATTCAGATTAATAGAGTGAGAATTTTATTTTTTACTGTTTTATAGTGAAATTGCGAAATAATTAGTTGAAATTTTGAAATATTAACTATTCATGCTGTTTTTGAAAATAGACATTTATATGAGTGTTTAAAAAAAGTCTATATGTACATTGCAAAACGGTGCAATTTCACTGTGTAAACTTTAGAGCATGTGGTTTTGGAAAAAATGTATGCCTTGCGGTTTCCCCGCTTTGAGGTTTTTCTTTTGCGAGAGAACTTTTATGTGGGAGTATAAGATTACTTTTGCCAATAATTTGAACAATTAATTTTAGATTATTTTATTTACAATACAGTGTATGCTTCGATAATTTTTTTAACAAAATATGGACTGCCTAGTAATTTGTTTAATTTGATTTGATTCCACATGAGAGTCGCAGTTAATGATTATTTAAAATTTATTCGTGCTCAACGGGACAAATATCAATAATGAAGTTGATGCTTGTTAAATTTTCTGTACCGTATGGTTATAAATGTTGACATTAATTAACTGAAAATTCATTAAAATTCATCGTATGTTTCAAGTGTATTGATTTTAACGATAAACAAAATTTATTCGTTATACGAAAACCTCTTGTTTTATTATTTTATATTGAAACTCTCGACCGATGGACATGCCGTTAAAAGTTCAGGCATCGATAAATTAACGAAAAACAATAACGGGCAAACAGTGGTATCGTTTGTTCATGCAGATATTGGCTCAAAATTATTTGAACGAACATGAAAAACAATCGAATTAAAAAAAACCGCGCAAAGTTTACTACAAAGTTTACTACAAAGTTTAACTTTCAACGAATTTGTAAATTAAAGGACAAGGTAAAACATTGGAATTGAAATTTTTTCTTGTTTACTTTGTAGAAAAAATATCGTTTGCTTCGTGAACTTTTTGCGAACAAATAAAATACCAACATCAAAAACTTTATGAAGGTACGCAAATTACCTCGAAATACAACTTTCTTCTCGCTCAACGTTCCAAACCTCGTTCAAAACTCCCTTTCAATCATTTAAGTGTACTAATTATTATATCACTAATCAATGATTAAAAAGGCAGTCGTCCAGTCTAATGAACGCATTTTAGGAATTTTTATAGGATTTTTTTAAGGGAACTCAATTTGTCGCTTTTAAATTTTTATGATGTATTCTTTATGTAATCAAGAATAATTTTATAAATGTAAATTAATGGTTTCAATCTGTTCAATAGATCCCAAAAGCAGCAAGCGTAAAAAAATTATTGCCTTCAGGTTTCCATAATTTCAACATTTTTGTTCTTCTGAAATATAAAAAAGCAGTCTATAAAATTATATAGAAGCGTAACAAATTTGCACAGTTTAAAAAAAAAGTTCATGTTTCTGATTTTGATATATATCTTAATCCGTTCAACAGCTGCTATATCTTTTCTACTTTGAATAAATGATTTCGAATCTATAAAAGAATCCTTTTACAAACGATTTAGACGATCCCTTCAATTTAAATATAAAACAAAGTATAAGCAAAAAATTTTCGAAAAATTGAAAACCATCTTTCCTCGACATAGCATTAACGTAGAAATTTAAACAGGCAACGTTTCATTGTGTAAATGACAACTTAATGGTCTAATCGACAATAAAAAGAAAAAAAAAGTAAAAAGAAAGCTCAATTATCTGGTCATTATCATTGTCAATTGCACGACTGAACGTTCGCACCTTGTGTCGACAGTTAGGTCAACGCCGATACCGCGATTACTGGCGAGACGCAAGGACCACTGGCTTAGGATGAGGCGAGACGCCGCGGAGCAGCGGCGACGGCCAACGAGAGTGGCGTTGCTGCTGTCGCTGCTGTTGCTGATGACGGAGAGTCGCGCGGACATAAGCGACCTGGCGCGCCTGATGAACGAGCGGCCGAAGGAGGCCAGTCGTCTCGGCTACTGCGACTTCGATGATTCCTGCGACTGGGCCTGGAACACGACCGACGGCGTGTTCAACGTCACCTCGGCGCCCCTGGCCCGGGCTTCCGCCCCCATCACCGATGCCAGCAGGAAACCGGATGGTAAGACTCATTTTCCGATCTTCCCTGGTAGAAATCGTTTAGTTTTGTTCCATGAAGAAACGATTTTTTTTTAACATTTTAGGCCTATTTAATGGTCATTTTCCAATTTAGATAATAATAATAATAATATATATATAAATAAAGTGTTAAAAAAAAAAACATTTCATCATGGGGCAAAACTAGACGACCTACCAGTAAGGGTTGCGTTCGATGGAAAAAAATAGAGATTTTCTTCATTCGAGAGGTGCATTGTACACTGCACGAAAGTTCATTCGGTAATATATATTTTTTTTTATTTATTGAATAATTTCAGCCTTAAAGGCCCAGAAATGGACTTGGTGTTACAAATCAAATTCACCAACCATTTTACATACATTTTTACACAATGTGCATTATACAAACTTCATTCTCTATGCATACTTTCACATACCATTATTCACATACTTTGCGTTACAATTATCCATAAATAGCATCATAGATTCAAGTTCATTCGGTAATATATAATCCGCTTATTCTGCTTATTGGGTTATTTTCACTGGTTCTTTAAATCGCAATTAAGTAATCAAAATGTTAAGCTGTTCCTACAAGCAGAACAGGCGGAACGGATGGTCCCGAATTAATTGGCGTTGAGTGTACAGTCAGCATCTAATATAATTATAGTGACTGCGAGTCACTGCTGGGTGAATTGTAGTCACTTACTAGGTTGTCAGTGAAACTAAATTTGGTTGAAAAAAGAGTGAATGACATCTCAGTTTGAAATATAGTGAAACATGAAATTTTGAATGTGGCGTGCCGAGATTTTATGTTCCGCTATTTCGGATTAATCCGGAATTTATTGTTGCAAACCAAATCTAGTTTCACTACCTCATTCACTACCAAATTGTTTCTATATAAATTTAAAATCATAAAAATTAAAGGTAAAAAAATGTCATTTTGTATAAAAATAATATTTAACGTTTTAAAATATTTTGTGAGAAAAAGAAGCTTAACGAAGTTATTATTATCCTGAATAACTAAACAATGGCAAAAAAAAACAGTGCGTTTTACGAAATGCAAACGTTAAGTTAAAAAAATAATTCATGTTTCAGATTTCTCTTCCCGTTATTTATAATAGTTGCAATTCATTCATCTTCATTTTAGATTAAGTGTGAATTCCCGCGTGAAACAAGCGAGGCGATAGTAAAAGTTTGCAACTAGGCTTCAATGCATTAAGAACAGTTAAGCGAAAAAATTTTAATTGAATTTTAAAATACGAACAAATCCGATTAAACGAAACTAAATTAGAAACTGTAACCAATTATCCGTAATGCAATATCAACGCATAGTAATAGATAATCGCTAAAAAATTTAATGAATTTTAGCTCGAACGCAATTATCGGCTAAAATAATTACCCTCCAAAGGGGTTCGAGCGCAATTTCCGAGAAACACACGACAACTAAATTACAAATGTTAAGTACACAAGAGATGCGAGTTTAACAAAATACAATGTTACATAAATTACTTTCAAACGCTTCCCTAGAAGATCCTCGAACAAGCGAACCAAGGAAGTTCTAAAATTCGGGATCTCGGATGTAAAATATTTTCTTCGTGCGAAAAACTTTAAAGTTAACTTCAATCAAAATAGAAGATAATTTTCAACAAAATCTGTAATCCCAAGTTCTCATTCTTTTCCAGCGGGATTCAGATTTGATTAGTACGGTGTTTCGATTGCAACGTCACGAAGTAGTACGCCGTTCCGAAAATAAACTACTGGAAAAAGCATTTACAAAAAACTATTGCATAAACTAAAGATGGACTTGGACTGGATACTAGCATTCAAAGAACGATTCACTTCATTTTTTAATATAAATTAATATACATAACATTTCATTTGAGTTAGTTTTATATGGGGATCTATCTGTACGTTAAGCTTCCATCAGTCCTGAACATTAATTCTTAGGCCAATTCTATTACGCCTGCAAACCGTTGAATAAACATCTCACCGAATTTCAGGTAAATTCTTGTGGATGACCGGAGCGAAGGAGGGCCAACTGCAGTCATCCGTGATAACGCGTACGGGCTCTAACTGCTACATGCAAGTAGCGCTTCACCAAGTCGAGATGAAGCAGGGCAACATCAGCCTTATCATCGAGACCTACAACAAGTCTACCCTCGCCGAGGACCGCGAGGGAAACAATAACGCTACGTGAGTGTATACACCGTCGTTCTAAAGTAAAAAGGAGTCAACTCGGAATCTAGTTGAAAAAGTAGTCAACTCGGAATCCAGTAGAAAAAGGAGTCAACTCGGATTCCAGTAGAAAAGGGAGTCAACTCGGAATCCAGTTTGAAAAGGAGTCAACTCGGAATTCACTTAGATGAGATGCCTACTTGAAATCCCATTCAAAAAGGTGCCAATTGGATTCTGGGCTGGAAAAGGCACCAACTAGATTCTGGGTTAATTTCTGTTTTAACTGGATTTCGAATTGGCATCTTTTTTAACCGGATATCATATTGGTATCTTTTTCAACCGGATTTCACGATAACTCTTATTCCAATCTGTTTCTGAGATGACACTTTTTTCACTATAGACCAATGATACGTAATTCAACTTGATCCTCTATTTTGAATGATATGGCTTAAATTGTTCCCTCGTTAACGGCTGGAAATATTTGACTTCGCGCGTCGGACGCTCGCCCACGCATAAATTGAGAATATCGAGTTCTAGTCAAATTGTCGTCAGATACGGGACTATTGGAAATTCATCAGATATAACTCCCCCTGGCCTGTCAATATTTCCGATATTTGCAATTTCTGACTATTAGATTATCGGGGATCAGAGATATTCGTACTCGAGTCATTCGAACTAAGTTGCTTAAAGCTGCTTGCTTGTTGCTTAGGTTCCTTTTTTATGTTTTTTTATGAGAGTATCATTAAGTAGGACAGCCATTAAATCTATTTGTTGATATAATAAATATAAAAGGTATTCAAAATTAAAACTAGAATTTCAAAGCTTTTAAATATTTTTTAATAAAAGTTTTTTTTGGAGAATGTCCTAGCGACTTCTAACTGGAACCATTTTGTTACAAAATTAATATATTTTTATAGTATTAAAAATACTTTTAGATAAAAATAGATTAAAAATATACATTTAGATATATGTTCAACATCATTTTTTTATTCGGATATTTTATGAAGGAAAAGTTACAGGTGGTGGATCCCCTTAAAAGGCTGATCATATAGAGTCACTTAATCAAAAGTGATTTGTGATTACATTGAATGAAACCCCGCACCCGCAGCCGTAAAATAATTTAAAATCGATAGTCCCATCCCGGAGATGAAGAGTTCGATGAAGAGAGCAAGCAGTGACAGATTCATCTGAATTTCCGGCGTTCGATTCGATTTCAGATGGGAAGTGGCGACATTCAATTTGCGCGGCATGAGCCAGAACTTCATCATAATTCTGGAGATCAAGGCACCGTTTGAGAACTCGAGCATCGCCATCGACAACATCAGCCTGGTGAACTGCTTCCCGGGCGCCCGCACCGTCATGGATGGCGACTGCAACACGAGCTTCCGGTGCAACGACAGCTCCTGCCTGAGACGCGACTACGTCTGCGACTTCTACCGCGACTGCAAGACTGGAGAGGACGAGACCGAGTACTGCGGTGAGTAATTATAGAGACGTAAGAATTATATAGGGATTAAATGAATTATCGGAATAAAGTACGAATGAATTGTTCTTTAACATACGGTAAAGTGTATATTCTCGCATATTTCTGCGAGAATCCATGTAGATTATATGTAAATTCCACATATTTTCTGCATGGATTATAAGTCGATTTCCACGTCGATTTCATTTAAGTATTTTATAATTGAATAGGATTCGCTTATGTGCAATGAAGTCCTATAAAATTGACTTGGTGTTCGTGTGAGTTTTATGTAAGTTTCATTACCAACTTGAACAATTTTACTATAATCCTTGCGAGTCTCATTTGGGACCCCACGTATAAAATACTGTATGGATCCTACGTGGGACCCATGTCTCGTTTTTCAGTGGAATGGTATTAACTTGATCTCTCCCTTTATACGCTGTTCGTATTTATTTTTTTTTCCTTCCATTGGCTCGATTTACGGGGAGGTGTCGCTTTGTGTTTGTTAGCAACTTTTCTTTTCACACCAGGGGTTCGGATTCTAACGAGTTTCTTCTTCGAGCTCGTTACCGTCATTTTTATGGACTGCCGCTTTCTCCTATAACGAAAAGAGTTGGTCTGGAATCGAGACTTTTTTTGTAACATTTTTACGCGAGCGCCTTCTGATAATGGCACGAACGCTAATGACTTCTTTAACAATTTAATTATACCCATATGTCTTTTTTTGAAACTAAATATGGATTTTAATGTTTTAATGGGATTAGTCTGAAAATATCGTTGTTTGTTATTATTTCAGGCTGAGTAGTTGGAATTAACAACATTAAAAAACCTACGCTTACATAAGCCAGAATTAATAAATTTTTGCAAAATTTGGACTTTATAAATATCGCTTATCAATAAAATGAAAGTGACAGTTTGATCACACGCATTTTTTCTTCGTCTATATTTTGATGAATAATTTGAATTTTTTCGAATAATTTGGAGCAGATAAAATGCCTGAGGAGGCCAGATGCAATTTCGAGAACCCCGAGAACCGTTGGTGCGGCTGGTCAAACAAAAAAGACACCCAGTTCCAGTGGACGTTACAGCAGGGAATGCCCGACGAGAGGATGGGTCCCAGTCATGATCATACCTATCGCAACGTCAGCGGTGAGTTGGCGAATTTTTATTATTTTTTGCTGTCCTCGTAAAATCGATAGCTATATAATTAGTTTTTCGAAATTTCAAACTTTTTGATAATTCATTTAAATAACTTTGTATAATAAATAATCGAATCGATAAAAGGAAAAATATGTACTTCTTTTTTTCCTATAAATACAATCAACAGCTTAGTTAATTTGGCACTGCCTATATCCTCTGTTAGCCATAAAACTTGATATGATAAATGAATAAATAATTGGGAAGAATAGTGAAAAATTCCATTATATCCGTCTGATAGAATATTGATAATCGACACGTATTTTTTCTTTTTTCAATTGAATGTTTATTAACAAAGATATAGCTAGATAAAATTTACTATGATCATGACGTCACTACGGCATAGTATATCTATATAGTGTAGGATCGTGACGTCATCCCCACTTTTCAAATCACTATATCTTTTTTAATAAACATTAAATTAAAAAAAGAAAGAATACGTGTCGATTATTTTTTTGATATTCTAACTGACACAGTTCATGAAATTTGATTTTTTTTTTGTTCTTCCCAATTCAATAAATAAATATAGAAAAGAGGAATCACTCGACCTTGCGCTCGCTGATGGACGCGGCACTCTTTATTCGCGCAGGCGATAAGCGACGTCGCTGATAAATCAAAATGAATGATGCGCGATGACGATGTGACAAAGTGAGAAAAGGGCCACGAGCTCCTTTTGTGTACCGAAGTGATGTAAAGGAACGTACGACCCGACGCTTTTGTTCGCAGGTACGTACGCCTACGTTGACCTGACGGGGAACTCACTGGGGAGCCAGGCAATATTGAACAGCCCCACTTTTAATCCAACCCCGCCATACCACAACTCGCAGAGCTTGTACAGAAATTCTTGTAAGGTATGTATATATCATATGTAGTTATATATACACTGGAATATGTCCTTGTATGTACTGTAATGTATTATACTCGTAAGATATGTATACGCCATAATATGTAATAGTATATTACACAACAAGGGAGGTAAAATAAGAATTGTCTCAGATCGCACGTAAATTGTGCCCGAGCCGAAGGCGAGGGTGACAAGCGCGCGATCTGAGGCATTCTTTTTTACTTCCCATGTAGTGTATACTATTTTTCACTACAACCGTGTCGAAATTTCTACATTCTCCGTACGGTGCAGGGAGGGAATGTGGTACTTTCGACATGGGCGTAGTGAAATTATACATTATATTATATAGGTAAATATTTTGTGCACGCACTACACTGCACCCGGTGATAATTGATTATGGTGGAATGTGTTAAAAAAAATATGATGTCGTATCGTCGTCTTTAACGAAGAAAAAAGTACATTTCAAATAAGGTCCATTTTAATTTTCCATTTTTAAAGCACTTGAGTAAATTAGTAAACTCTTCCAGGGCCAAATGAGCTTGAAGAGTCATTCGTACGATACTCTAAGTTTATCAGATTCTAGCAGAGTTTACTTTTCTCTATTCCTTTAAAAATGCAAAATTAAAATGGGTCTTTTCCTTTTAAATGTGCTTTTCTTTATTAGAGGCGACGATACGGGCGTGGAGTGCCCGATAATGGAAGAGCTTAATTATGTTTTTTAATAAACTTACAAATTCCGATAAAAATATGGCAGGAAGTATACGGTTTACGGAATAAGCTTTTAAGAGATTATATTTATTTCAATGAACGGATCAGTATCCGTTTTCCGCTCGTACTTTACAGATATAATGAGCACGTGCTGGAATGTATTGATTTTAGTTAAAAATTAAAATTCTTTCTTCCCTATCACGCGTTAATGCTAGATATCCAAGATACAATAAAGATTTGAATTTTTAGATTTGAAGATTTGAAGTGTTTGCTATTTATTAGAATAAATAATGTATTATAATGAAGTGGCTATTATTTTTCTACAATCTCTGATTGTTTTAGTGATTTGAAAATTACTTATAAATGACACGTTTATGACGTGCGGATAAATTTAATTATAAATTTAATATATTTTTATAAATCCTGCAATTTAAGTAATAATTATTTTATTTTTTATTTTTTTACCAACTATTTTAAGAGCTACTCTTCTACGTAGTTTCTTTGAATTTCGTAATTCTATTCATTGTTTCACGTTGTGGTGAATAATAATAGCTACAATCCAATTATTCCACGCATCGCTAAATATTTACTTTATCCAAACATGTAGCTTACACAAGATATATAGGTGCGTTTACTTGTCCAATCCGTAGGTACGTTTCTACTACTACCAGTCGGGATTGCAGTCTTCGGGTCTAAGTCTGGTCTTAATCCAACTGAGGCCGCAGAATCTGGTGAAGGAAATCTGGTGGTTGACCGATCGATCGAACGGCGACACTTGGACCAGTAAAGTTGTCGATTTGCCTAAAAACATCCAATACAAGTACTATCTGCAATTTGTCGTCTCCAAGAGTTTCTCCAAGGCTTACGTGGCCATCGACGACATCTCGCTAAGCCCCGAATGCTTCGGCATTGGTAATCGAACGCTTTTTCTTGAACATAGAATTAAAATTTAATTAAACATTAATTATTGGATACTTGTGAGGATCCACGAACTTCATTAAACAGCTGGGGTACAAGCAATTGACAACAACATTTTTTTGCTTATAGACATTTTTTTTAAACTTTTTCATATTGAAAGACACCTAAGGACTTAGAAAAACCTTGTTCAGTATAGATGTACGATGAAAAATTATTTTTCTTGTTTTTATTATATATTTTTATAGTGAAACACGAATAATTATTCACGCTGTTTTGCGGAAATGAAAATTGGTCAATGATTAAAACATGTATATGTGTATTATCACTATATTCGTAGGTGTGCCACCGGATATCGTTGGCAGTTTCGACTACTATAACCAGAAAATACCCCCTTGGGATAACAAACCACCCAAGCATATCGATTTCACGAATGAAACAGGTAATAATGTTAGAATCATCATGAACTATTGATAATGAGCTGAAACCTATTATTATCGATATGTACTTTTTAGTGATTCAAATTAGTACTTGTGGCCAAACGGGTCGATTTGGACCAACGCCGGAGCAGTGTTCCGGTTTTTACAACGGAACGCAAGTAGAGGTTTTGAGCGACATTTCTAAATCTGATGATGCTAACGATGCCGTGCTTCGTAACAAGGGTATTCAACGGTGGACTGCTCCTGCTGGTGGTCATTATACGTAAGTTAATCTTTATTAATTTAAAAGAAGTCATTCAGCAGTCCTATAAATGTTGAAATAGAAGTCCATCTTTACGCATATTTATATACGGTATAAAAGAATTAGAGGATGTAGTTAAAAAGATAACCGTGCGCTAATAAAAAGCGAATATTAAAGACTCTGGTAAAAAAGCTCAGAACATATTGTCTAATTGTTGGTTGATTTTGAAATTAACTTTATGTGTATAAATAACCATGTTCATGACAACTGGTCAATTTCAGTTAATTAAAATTCATTTTATTCAACATAAAATTATTTTAAAAGTTTGGCTGATCATTAGTTAAATTCTCGTCTTGCCACTTTCCATTCTTCACCCGTCCCGAGCCTACACCAGAGGAATACTCCTTAACGCCAAACCGAGCAAAGCGACTCATTCATCACTATTGCAACAGGTTGGTCGCCAAAGGGGCACGCGGTGGTGCGGGAGCCCTTGCCCGACAGAGCAACGCGTACGGTGCAATGGTCCACGGCGTCATCGAGCTCAAGAAAGGCCAACACATCTACTTCATGGTTGGACAGCCTGGCAGTGATGCTTGTCCAAAGGTAATTTGAATGCTGGCACCTTACTGTAAACGAGCCAATAAATTCTGTAAACGTATTCACTAACCATGGTTCAAACGGTGTAGATTTTAGGCTCGAAGAACAGCACTTGCCAGCAGTCTGGAGATCCGCATTCTGTCTTGGAGCACTCGGATATGATTCGAGAAGTTAAGAATATAGAGATCAAGGATGGTGGGGGTGGTGGGGGAGGGGCTACTTACATTTTCACTGTGAGTTTTTTCTGTTAACTGAGGTCATTAAACAAATGCTAGTGAGTATTCAATAAGTTTAATTGGAATTCCATTATGTACCTGTTCTACGTAGATTGATAAGCAAGGCAAGCAGCATCCACTTCTTGTAGCTGGAGGCGGAGGTGGACTTGGACCAACGAAGTTCCAGGATGACGGAATACCATATGGCAAGGGTTTGATAATGTATCATCGTAACGCAACCCATGGGATATCTCACAAGTCTAATTCCGGTAAGAGGCATTTATTATTAAGCAAAGATGTATTTATAGCTTGCTAATTTTTTTCGTTCTTCACATGTAACTTTACTAAAAAATTAGGCGCTGGTGGTGGTTGGCTCAAATCAGCAACGAATGACTCAAATCACGTGTCTTACGGTATGGCCCTGTCCGAGGGAGGCATAGGGGGTCTTGGATGTAGCTCCAATCAACTGGGTTACGGGGACGGTGGTTTTGGTGGCGGTGGAGGTGGTTGTCTTTCTGGCGGTGGTGGAGGTGGATACTCAGGTTCGTTCTTCCACAGACTTTTTTTATAACAAATAGACTTATTACAAACATTTTTATTTAATAATTAAATATTTTATATCTTGAAAAGGTGGTGATACTGGTCATGCAGATTCCGGTAACGGAGAGGGTGGATATTCGTATGCATCACCAAAGCTTATGTTTGTTGCGGCTGTCGAAAAAGTAAATCCAGGACCTGGTGAAGCAATAATTATTCCTGCGATTGCCGGTTGTGGTTGTAACTTCCGATGCATCGTTATCGACGAACATCTTACCGATACTCGATGCCTATGTCCGGCCGCTTGGGTGGTCGATCAAGACGGCAAATCCTGCATAAGTGAGTTATTATGTTACTGATTTTTAGTTAAATGATTTAAACGATGAATTTTTATAAACTGTAACTGAAATTGTCCACAGAAATACCTGAATCAGATGATGGATATCGCCAGAAAATTATGATAGTTCTGATATTTGTAAGCATTGGTTCAATTCTAGCTTTATCTTTTCTCTGCTTCTTGTTATGTAAGTCTGATTCCTTTATTACTTCGGTCTTTAATAGCAGACTATAAACTGACTTTATTTGGTTCTTTGGTTCATCCATAGATAATAAATATCAGACTCGAAAGGCTCTGTTACGGAGGCGTCAGGTAATGTTCGGTAACGGTACTGAATTGACTAGCCTACGCGTCGTTTCCGACAGTATGATGACCGAGTTAAATCCGAATTATGAGTTTGAGGGAAACCTTTACAGCTTCAAGGACTTAGATCAAATCCCACGGGAAAGCATTACCTTAGTAAAGTAAGTTCTCATAAAAAAACTTGAATTATAAAACTCTGTCCAATGTTAACTAAATAATTATGTTGATATTTCAGACCACTTGGTCAGGGAGCCTTTGGCGAAGTGTTCCAAGGTATCTACAAGATCAATCAGAGTGAAGAGCATCCGGTAGCCGTAAAAACTCTACCATCCCGCTCGACTTCGCAAGCCGAAGCCGACTTCATGATGGAAGCACTGATAATGAGCAAATTCAGACATCCAAACATTGTACAATTTATCGGTGTATCTTTTGACAAGCACCCACGTTACATCATCCTGGAGCTTCTAGCTGGCGGCGACTTGAAAAACTTCTTACGAGAGGAACGACCTCGACCGGTTAGTCACTTCGTTCTCGACCTTTAATTTCAGAAAATCAATACTTAGAATAAAAGGCAATCTCGATACATTTTTATTCAGGATCGACCGACGATGCTAACGATGGTGAATCTCATAAATTGCGCGTATGACGTCGCAAAGGGTTGCAAGTACATGGAGGACGCACGGTTCATTCACCGAGATATTGCTGCGCGCAACTGCCTGTTGACTTGCAAAGGTCCCGGCCGTGTCGTAAAAATCGCCGACTTCGGCATGGCGCGCGACATTTACAGGAGCGATTACTACAGGAAAGGTGGAAAAGCTATGCTGCCCATCAAGTGGATGCCGCCTGAGAGTTTCCTCGATGGTATCTTCACAACCAAGACTGATGTTTGGTTAGCATCTTTTGCTAAGATTTAAATTTCATTTTAGAAATAATGATTATGGATTAAAAATATTTTTTTACTTTAGGGCATTTGGAGTGCTTTTATGGGAAATAATGTCGTTTGGCTACATGCCGTATACGGGTTGTGCCAATCGAGAGGTTATGTCGATGGTGACGAGTGGTGGTCGACTAGAAAGACCAGCAGGTTGTCCTGATCCCATTTATGGTATTATGACACGTTGCTGGCACCCTCATCCCGAAGAAAGACCAAGCTTCGCTACCATAGTAGAAAGAATAGGATATTGTTTACAAGTATGATGATTCTTTTTAAAAGCTTCTCATATGACCAGGTGTCGTATTAAACTAATCTATTAATATTCTTCATGTCAGGATCCCGATGTTATCAATCACCCAACGCCAAATTACGATCTGTTGCCTGTCTGTGATCGAGAAATCACAATCATGAGGCCAGATCCAGAAACGGAATGCATAAATGTGCATACTGACGTAAGTTAAATCCAACATTTCTTCAAATTAATTACACTTTATCAAAGAATTGATAAGAATTTTAATTGACAATCTGTAGTTGGATGGATGTGGTTATATGCAGCCGCGAATTAATGCCTATCCCACGAGGTGTCGTATCGGTCCAGTACCAGGAATCGTCTACGCATCTCTCAGGCATGCGTCGGAAGATCGTGAGAACTGCAACAATCTTCCTGATGAATCGCCGTCTGTCCCTGTAGATTCACCACCACATGAACCGCATTACCATAAGCACAACAGCGCACCTGAAGATCGTGACAACGATGACTGTGATAACCGAGTAAGCCTCCATCTAATTTACGCGACTAATCCATTCACTATCCTAGTTTAAAATGCAAAATCCAAATACAATTTTCAGGATTGCAACCGCCAACCGGATGAGGATGAATCGAACGCCAATCTACCAGTCTCATCAGCACGCCAGCCATCCACTGACGATGTAGACAACAACGTAAACAACGCCGTGGAGTCAAAAATGCAACCGGGTGGTCAGAATGGTAACGGTGAGAGTACGAGGACCACAGACACGAATTCGGACTCGCTGTTCATACCTTCGTACGGCACGCCACCGGACACTATCTCCTCGTCGCCGAACACGCGGACCTCCTCGCCCAATCGTACAATTACCGGAGGAGACAACGGTACGAACAACGGAAACGGGAGTCCGAGTAACGTTAACGGCATCATCAGGAAGAACGCCTTGAAGGCGGCGTTGAGCCTCGACCCCAGTGCTCTCTGTCGTGGAACGATACCATACGAGAAAATCGCTTTCTCACCGCCAAAGCCGAAACTTAGCAACCCCGGTAGCACCGAGCTCAGGAAGGTTTGTAACGCTTAAACATAAACCGTAAAACCAATACCGAAGGTTTGGTCATCAGACTGTTGACCCACTTGGATGAAAACCGTACAAGGACGTTAACCCAAGTGCGTGTTTAATAAACAAATACACCGAGAAAATATTATTTGAAAAATTGTAAGGATTTCGTGTAAAAATTACCATCCCGTACTGGAAATTGGTTCAAAAACTGACATTTTCTATATTTTACCACTCAATATGATACCAATTTTAGAAATTTACCCTACTTGATTTTAAATTTTCCTACGCATCTAGTGATTTATTATTAATAGATCTAGTAGATATGCTCAAACTAATACTATATAACTAATAAACAACTATTCTATTCTATTCTATTCTATTCTATTCTACTGTATTCTATTCCATTCCAATCCATTCCAATCCATTCCAATCCATTCTAATCCTTTCCATTCCATTCCAATCCAATCCATGCCATTCTAATCCATTCCATTCCAATCCAATTCAATCCATGCCATTCTATTCCAATCCAATCCATTACATTCCATTCCATTCCATTCCAATCCATTCCAATCTATTCCATTCTATTCTACAAAACTAGAAACTTATTAAGATGCTTACAGGATTTGTTGCAAGATCTTCAAGAAATAAACGCTAATTTCCTGCGGAAGTCCTACGTAAACCCTGCAGAAATTTGACTCTCTTCACGATTCCTACAGTATCTGGATTTTCAGAGATCCTGCAAAAAATTTTTTCATTCAGGATTGTGACATACTTGTGATCGTTAGTGACGGAATTCCCTACATAGGATGGTATTATTTACAGGAAATCGTTACAATTTTTCCAATAATATTTTCTCAGAGGCGTAAATCTCTGAAAATGTCGAATCTTACAAAATATGAAAATGGAATCGATTTCATTGGCAGGATTCGCTGAGTCGCGAGTTGCCGCGCGAGGAGGAGTGCTCCTGCTGAGATTCGTCCAGCGGGGGCTGACGCTCCCCGGCATCGGATTCCGAGCAGATCTACAATCGCGGTGACTATTACCCGCGCAGCCCCAGGCGATCGGCCACGATGCCAGCAATTCGCTACTTCGCCGTGGCCACGTCGCCTCGATCCCGTCGCTCCGAGCAGTCCTCCGAGGAAACGCTCATCTGACGGGTCGCCTTGACCGAGAAAACGAGGTAAACACCTACCACCACCCGAGGATTTTCTTCCCGAGGGATTTGCAGGTTGGCCGAGCAATCTCACCTCCATCCAGAGGTGACCCCTTACGCGCTTGTACTCGCGACGAGGCAAAATATTTTTTCATAGCTGGGCTATATATATATACATAAACTTTCGTTCGGTGAAATCGCATTTCCGAACCGACTCTTATTGAAATATCCTGCAGATCAAGCTACATAACAGTCCTGCGGCAATGTTCTGCAGGAAACTATGAAATTACATATTCCTACAGGAATAATCGCGAATATTCTGCAGAAAGGTAGCAATCGCCGTGATTATTCTGCAGGAGAATCTGCAGGAAATCGTTCCTGCAAGAATGAATGCGACTATTCGGAGTCCTGGAGGATATTTCGATAAGGGGAACGCGAGAGCTCGTAAGTAAGGATAAAGTGTGATAAAAAAGAGAAATAAGTATGAATTAAGCAAGTATACTGTCGTACAATGTGTTGTAGAATAAGGAAAAATGAAATTGTTCGGTATATCCAATTAGAGTTTTAAACGTTGCGTGCGCGAGTTCGCGTCGCGATAAGCTAAAGATTTGTTAATGAAAAATTACGGGAAACTTTTATCAACGAATAATATGCAAGCATCCCATGCGCGGGATAAGCTACGTTTAGGTAAGGATTAAGATAAGTATGTGAACCAAGTGTTTTATTGTGAAAGCAAATGTTGATGTGCAATTACCATTGGTCAAGGTCGTTGCAACTGGCCTTCTATTCTCGAAAGCATATACATAACTGAAATGGTCAAAAAAATTTTGTTGCAATAAACACCAGGAACTTATTTTTTTGACGTTTTTTATTATTTTATTTGTTTGTCTTTCGCCAAATGTTGCAGTTAAATTTTATTATCGGGTTATGATAGAAGTATTCAATTGAAAACGATTGCATGTTCTTATCGGCTATGTGAATAGATCGACGATCGCATCGAAGAAGATCCTATCGCATTTCCGGCTGAAAAAAGATCATTTTCACTGAAAAGTGCACGGAAATTTAAAATCATCGCGAAAAAATTTCATTCCGAGATAGGATCTTTTCAGGCGGAAACGAAATAGGACATTTCTTCATCCGCAAACGTAAAAGGATCTTCCGCGCGATCGGCGCGATGCAATGACTTGTGCCAAATTCTCGTGCGCTAATATTCGCAGTTAAAATTTCGGATTTGCCATCTGCTGGTTGGAGGCAAATGAAGCTTTTAAATTATAAGTGAAGTCGAAGGACGAGTGACTTGAAAATATATTTTTAAACGATGGGTTACTTTCGATACCGTATTGGATAAACATTTCAATAAAAATCTCTCGAGAGTGATTGTATATGAAACCATTCGATTTTGGATAACAGGGTCTCTCTTACAAGTCTCAGAAAAAAAAAATAAAAAAAAAAACGTGAAAAAGTTTGTAGTGAACATCACTGATTTTGGAAAATTTAAAACGATAGATATTAATGCCTCCCTGCACTGAGATAAACTGTATGGTAAATTTTACTAATATGTGTAGAAATGTAGTATGGAAATTTTCCTACAAAATTTAATAACATACTTAGAGTAACACTCAAGTAATTTTTATGAAACCGTGTAGTAACATTTATAATACTATAAATTTGACTATACGGTTTGATAATTTTTACGTACTATTAATTCATAAAAAGCTTTCATACAAGACTTTCTTGTAAATTTTCATATATGTAGTAAAATTTACCACACTATTTTCTCCATATTCTATGAAAACTTGAAAAACGTTGAAAACAATTCACTTAGACAAAACCAGATTGAATCATTATTGAAGCCGATAAAATTTCAATTGTCTTTAATAGTAATTTAATATTTGGATTTTTATCAATCTTACCTGAATATTTCGTTTGCAGTATAAGACATTGTTAGCGGAGAGTAAATTGCCAGTGCGCTTGTGTCGTTTACAGTGGTAATCGAAGTAACTCGAGTTTTCGACGTCACCGTCGGGTTAGAATTACCCTCGTTATATATAGTCGCAATAGGTATATACGAGGCAGAGGACTCATACGCCGAGGTGTACAAAAAAAAAAAAGAAAAAAACAAGCAGAAATGAACAAATATAAGATTTTTATATTCTCATAATTTTTTATGCAAATTTACAATATTTATTGATAAATGTTTTTCATTTTGCGAAGACATATATAGAACGTCTTTCAGTGATCTCTGCTCGTTTTTTAATAAAAACGAAATTGCATATATCGAGAACTTCCCATTGTATGAATAAAAAACCACGCATGTTTTATATAGATACGATGAAACCATTAAAACAGAAAAATGGACAAAGGGTCGAGATTTTTCCTTTATTTATTTATTTATTAATTTTTTTTACATAAAATAATTCACCAATACGTGACTGTTCCTTTAAATTATTCATCCTTTTTTATATACTGATTAATTATCGCGGCTGAACAATAAACGATTAACATTATTTTATTATCGCTTCATTGTCTTTCCTTTCATTTCGCATTTTATTTTGTCATAAAATATAAAATAAGTATTTATTGTACCTCCATCGAGATTGACTTTTTTCTATGTAAGTACTCGATGTGCGACAGAGCACATTCGCGTCGAAAACTTGGAAGTATTATTACTTGTAATGAATATAAGCAAACAATAGTTAAGTCATCGTTTTGTCCGGTTAAAGAATAAATATTTAAAAAAAATCTGTGTATATAATAAATGATAAAACATAAACCCAAGAAGAAGTTATAATTAGTAAATTTTAAAATAAAAAGACGTGAAGTAGAACGCGCTATTGACAACAAGCTTCATCTCTTTTTAAACATTAAAAAAAAATGTTAAAAAAAAAGAATTAAATAAATAAACATTAAAAAAATATGGATCTTAATAAAAAAAATGATTGGCAAAAGGAGTTTGATCATTTACAAAAAAGCTCGAACACAGTTGAACTTTTTTTTTATTAAGATCCAAATGGGAAAATTAAAAGAGTATAAAAGCTACGTAAATAAAGTAGAAATAAATGAAATAAAGAGAATAACAATAACGATAATTACAATAATCGCAACAGTAATAAAACATTATTGTTTCACATTCCCCCCTCAAACAACAGGTGCTCTATAGAAGCTTAATTTTTGTACCGACGTGTATGAAGCGCGCAAGTCTCCAGCCAGGAATCTTACCGTTCTCGTTACTGTGGAGGTCGCCGTGTACTTTGTGTGTGCATGTATAGCAAATAAGAATTTGGTCAGTAAAAAGTGTACGTGTATTCAAAATGTTGCATGCACTAGCAGAGCGATATATTTAAAAAATTCTGCGATTTTCCGTTCGTTTGATAAAAATAGCATTGGGTACAGCTGCAATTAATACGAATATTATTTTTTCTATATTTAAAATAATAATGGATCTTTTAATACTCGAAGAAGATCAACGAATTAAGTAGTTAAGGTGTAGAAGTTTTTATAAGCTAATGAAATAAAAATCGATTCTGTTATGAGAGTAGAATTACTTATTTGTCACTTCATTTCGAATGAAAAAACTTAACTGAATTGAGATATAAAATTCCTTTAAATCGAGTTATGGGCGTTATTATTTTTCATTTAAAAAATTACTATTTGACGGAAAACAAAGAGAATACGTGGCGCACTAAATAAAATGCGTTTAAGTAGTTACAGGCGAGTGTGGTAAGGCCAACGCTTTTTACGCTAATCCTATCTCTTAGAAAAACGGTAGGAGAATGTTTGAAGCCTCTATAAAAGGTATTTGATTAATTAAAAGTATTCATTTCTGGTTAAATGGTACCAAAATTCAAAAAGTTACGATTGGAATTTAATATTTCAATTCAAATAATTAAAGAAATAATTATGTTTGCTTAAATTCATGATAGATTAATTGAAATAACCATTAAGATTTTAAATCACTAATTATTCTGAATATTCTTTGAAATAAGTATATTAATGAAGAGTACATGTCATTCGGAGTGTTTTTCTATTAAAAAAAAGAAAATATCAATAAGTTTTTAATATTTTTAAATATTCTAAACTCCGATAAATTGATCACGTGAAAACGTTACATTTTGACAATTATTCTTTATAATTACATTTTTATTTCATAACTATAAAAAAATCATGAAAAAAAATTGTATTGCAAAATAACGTAGATTGTAACACTGAAAAATACATGAAACTGTTAAAAAATGAAAATTGCAGGATTCTTTGAATATACAAACACGGATTAGTGTATAGTTATACACGGTTACACGTATTATGTATGTACATACATCCATGTAATCTCATAAGACGGTTAGTCTCTTATGTAATAAGTGACAAAATAGCAAATCCGAAGTGTGTAAATAATCCACGTATTGTAAGCAAATTTGACCTCTTTAACTTCTCTGACCTCATTTTCTTTCGCCGTTTATCTTGTATTTTTAATATTTTTTTTTTTATAACAAGACCGAGTAAGGATTCAAGTAGCGGCGCAAACTTTCACCGAAAGATTTTGCGATGTGCAAAGTTTGCTTCCTTGTTTGGGCAGGCGATGTTGAAACGTGACTGTACCGATACTGATACGTATAAGACGTCCTCTATTCTTGCAAAAAATTTATTTTGAGTAATTATTTGAATAATATGTTTTAAAAAAATTGTTTGCTTGAAATTAGAAATTAAACTTTGATTTGAATAATAAATTCAACGTAAATTGATGAAAATATACTAAAAGTCAGAAAAATCTTTCATTACTTAAATTTATAAATAATTGTAGAACACTTCATTCATCATTTTTTTTTGTGGTTAAATGTGCGAACGAATCATGCAATTCACCTTTCATTTTTTTTTACACCAAATAAGGGAAACGGAATTTTTTAATCAATTAATTTTGCGCAGACTAATTATTTATTAAATGATACGAAAATATTTAAAAGTTCGTTAATATATCCATTAAAAATTAAATTTATTTCGCTATCAATTAATCAAAGCTTGGAGAGCGAGTATCGATCGTAAATGAGTGGGACAGTCAACGACGGAATTATTGATTAACACTGAGTACTCCGAGTCTGAAATTTCTTTAGGGAATTAAAAGCTTGCATCTTGCGCTTTTCGAAATTGAATAAAGACGTGTAATAATAATTACGAGCATAAAATAAAGTAAGAATGTACACGGAAAATAATTTTATGACATTTATATACATTATAACGCAACTAACGGCGAAATTTATGTAATATTTACATATTTTTTTTACAATCTACATTTAAACGACAACAAATAGGTGATTTTTGATATTTCTTATAAATGTGCAATGATCATTTCTAGAAGTTTTTAGTAGCTATTCATTCTACACATCTATGTACTCTATAGTATATTTTGTGCGTTTGCTTTTTGGCGGGGTGTCTAACGGTTAGAAGAATTAAAAAAAATGCATGTTTCTCACTCACACTGTGAACCGTTGATGCGTACACGTTTGCGATAAAAACAGTGTGAATTTCGTTGTTCGATAGAAGGAATTTGAAATAAGCGGAAAAGGGCGAAATATATGTGTATGTATTATATTATAGATTTTTTTAAATAAAAGTATATTCAAGGCTAGACAGAAATTTTCATTAGTAACTTCGTAACTTTAATAGCAAACGTTTTTAATTAACTTCATTATGCAAAATAGAACGAAACAATCGCCATATGTATTAATATTCTTTAATAAAAAAAAACACACATTAATAATTTTTGTAGGGTTACATACATAAATAAATAACTACGTCTCTAAAGTTACGAAATTATTAGAAAATTTTTGAAGGACATCGAAGAAGCATTCACGATTAAACAAAAATTTAGGAAATTCGATGCACCTGGGACATTCGTTTACCTATACAATCTCTGGTAAAAAAATTAACCCAAAATTAGCCAGAATGAAATTTTATAAAACAATTTTTTTAAATTGTTTATTCAAAATCCAACAAGAATACGTAATAATGACCGAGTGCATCAAATTACCTCATCATCTTCATATAAGTCGTAGGGTAGGTAAATTAAGTCAATCGCTTAAGCGACAAATGAATCAGTATTGTGCCCTTTTCAACGCAACGTCGTGTGCTGTAGCATCTAAGTGACGCATAAGTAAGATAATGACAACGTAAATTATAATAATTAATCGTAACAGCAACGTGCGTGTGTGCAAACAGAACTTATGACGAATTACAAGAGACGATATATAACTAACAAAACAAAACAGAAAAAAAAAAACAACCAAATATAATAAATAATTGTTTGTCAACGACGTGAAAAAGGCGAAGGCATCTCATCGCAAAATGATGTGTTCAGGAATTCAGAAGTTCGCCAGCGCATGTATACAGGCCTAAAATTAAAATTGATAAGTCGTAGGAATCGCGAAAAGCGAACGTCACCCCTTTCCTCGTTACATTTCATTTTTACAACCATCTCAATGTAAAAATGACGCGACTGTATATTTACTTATTCCTTTCTTCCTACTTTTATTGAATAGGGAATACGCATAACGTTGATTTCAATGATTATTTTAATTATTAATAAGAGTATATTAAATAAATTATGACTCTACTATAATAAGGTAGAATACTTTTTCATAATGCAATTATTGCTTATAAAAGTATAATAATGTGCGATTATTCAAACCCTATTTTAAACAGCAAGACACGTGGCGGCTTATGATGTAGTCTATTTTTCCTTCCTGAAAGTGTCTATATAGCTAATGCCAAAAAAAAACAAGAAATAATTTATAATCCTTCATCGAATAAAATCCAAGTAACAATTTATGTATGTTCTCTATTCCCGTGGCATTTAACAGTTGAAGGCTCCTTGGAATTGGCATTTTGATCGATCCATCACGACACAATTTCTTTTTTTTTTTTTTTTTTCATCGAAGCTTGCTTCAATTACACGTCTGAACTTAATTAACTGACAAATAAAAGCGAGCTCGCGAAATGATATTCAAGCGTCCCAAAGGAGGCGGAGGGGAAGGTTACAAGGAGGTCGGGAAATTTAATTTCCTCGCATTTTCAACTTCCGCCTCCTCGCGCTTCTCATTCCTGACGCCATTTTTCTCCCTTCTTACTGCAAGGCATTATCGCCTGGCTCGTGCCACGGCTGTCACTTTTCCCCCCTCCGAGAGAGACTATATTATATGCGAGATATAAAAAGGCCATACCTTTTTTTTCACGAGACATATGGTACGTTAGCCCCCTCCTTTTTCATTATTTCCTTCTTCTTCGTACAAGTATGCCATTTTTACGCATAATTTCGTTATCTTCTTATTCATCGGACGCGTGTTTCGTTCTTCGCCAAGATAGGAATAGAGAAATTTTATTGCGATGTTGGCATAAGAGTAGTTGGTTGTGTTTCTTATTTCTTAATTCAATTAAAATTTTATGAGAGGAAAAAAGGGAGGAGATACGAGGAAATTGGTATTATTACGCGGAGTGCGCGACATTGACACGTAAAAGAGACTATACGCATTACAAAAGCGACATTTTGCTGATTGAAACTTGAAAAAAAATGTTTTTCACTGTAAAAAAAAATGAAAAAAAAAGACAAAAAAAAAGAGGAAGACAAATTTAAGCTAATCAACGAATTAAAAGATAACGTTAATCTATAAGATGGAAATTTTATGATGATATTATATAAATGAGAAATGTACGAGTCTTTTTTCTGCGTCAAAAAAAAAAAAGAGAGAGAGGATAAACAAACCAAAAAAATCTATAAACGGTTTAACGTATATTTGTTGTGACACGTGTCAAAGTGATATTAAGTTTGTATACTCGACGAATATATATTATATATTATATAGTATTGTACCATTTCGTTTTGTAAATTATATTGCATTGTTGTAGAATCCAGTCATCCGCATCGAAAGTGTGATTATTTCGTACACGTGTGAGAAAAAATATACAGTACCTAAAAAAAAACAAGCATGCTCATTTTGAGTACTATAAAACGATACCTAGCCTGAGAGCAAGAGTGAGAACAAAAAAGTACACAAGTCTTTTTTATTTTTATTATAGCCACGGACACGTTTTGTGATGATAGTATACAAGCACCTTATGTATAAATGAAATTAATAAAGTCATCGATAAGAAATGGATATAATTAAATCATTTGTTTATTAATTTTACCTCTTTTATATATATATTCAATCTATTATAAATTTAAGATCATCTTTATTAATTTTAATGAATTGTGCGTTTATTAAAATCTTTTCATATATAAAATGTAACATCCCTCTAGACTTAGTTAGGTATGTATTTTGATATGGTTTTATTTCAAGAATATTAAATTTAATATATATA